>CANDYQ010000116.1:0-81505 GCA_947425015.1 Pterostichus niger
CTAATTATATCAACGTATAAATATCTTGATATGTATCATGATATACATATATCAGTATAAATTGATAGATATCCTCGTGCCCTGCTTTAGGATAAAAATACAGTTATATTATTATTAGTATATACCAGCTATCACGATTACGTCATAATAACGTTCGATTAATTTGCTGCTAAGTTCACGTCAGCCTCTTTAGAGCGATGCCCCTGATGGTGACTGAAGAGTCGATACTTACAAAGTGTTTTATTTTATAATATATTTTTTTTAAATATTAGTTAATTCGTTTAAGGGTAAGTGCATTCATTAATTAATTATATTTGTATTTAAACAATTATTTGGAATTATGTTATAATATTCTAATTGGGAAATCAGATGATATACCGACAACATATATAAGAGTGGATTATGCACATGTGATGCGCTTGGTTAGTAACTGGTCCAGTTCAAGTGGATATAGGTCACCTAAACGAAAATTTTATAAGAAAGCAATGAGTCTGCTATTTAGATCCACATCAATTCATTGTTAGTTATAGTGAGTATTCTGGAGAAAAAACTGAATGTGATTATCATAAAAAACAACTGAAACTTTTGATATCAGGATGTTATTTAGTGGAATTAAATTTTGATACGGAAACAATTGATTCTTCAGACAAGTTTGAAAATACCAAAAATTTTATAAATGAAATGTCGGAAACATATTCGAGGACTTGTAATGAGTGGTTTCTGAACATTAAGGAAAGAAGTTTACAGAAATGTAATATTATGGCTGATGATGAGAATTTTGCACCTGAATTTGCAGCTAATTTAGAAAAATTTATGAACTCATTTTTATTGTGGTCAGCAGTTCTAATCAAAAAGTTTGGCTACGGCAACAGGACCGAATCTTCAAATATAGTAGAAAGCTACTTAACCGATTTAAACAGCAGAATGCTCAAATCACTCAATTTACCCATGAAAATTGACAATTTTTATCTGATACATTATCAAACTATTCAAGGAATGCTTGTACTCACACCAACTATACTTGATGAGAAAGATAAAACAGGGAAAATAGATACCAATAATGGTGAAAAGGATTTTATTAAGACAAGCGTGACAAAAAGGATTCTGTTGCCACTGGGAATAAATAATATAATAGAAATAGAAAATAAAACAGAAAATAATTTAAAGATATCCGACATACATTTGGAGAAGGATGAACGTAAGTTGTTTGTGACAGATATTTAGCATTTTATGTAGATCTAACAGTATGTATATTTTTTTTTAGGTGTGCACACTGAATTTTGGTCAGGTTAGTATTTAAAACAATGTATAAATATGGCCACAACTTGTAATTAATTCCGTTTATGTAAAATTTAAATAACAAAATAGTATGTACTTATATGAGTGACTGAATAAAACCATTTTTTACTTTTAAGCTACAGCAGTGTAACTGGGCATTGGAGAAACGAATTTTAAAAATAATTTAAGTAGCACTAACGAAGCACTAACCGATGACACCAATGTCATTAATTTTTTTTAAACTGACGTGAACAATGCAGCCAATTAATCGAAGATTATTTATTAAATCACAGTGATATCTTGTAAAAAAATTAGAATCACTAAAAAGCACCAACAAAGCATTAACCGATGACATAAATGTATTCATTTATTTTTAAACACGTTAGCTAATTAATCGAACGTTAATTATGACGTCACCGTGATATCTTCTACAAAAATTTCAGAAGCACTAAAGAGCACTAACGAAGCACTAACCGATGACATAAAATGTATTCATTTATTTTGAAAACCGTCAGCTGGCGTGAACGTGGCAGCTAATAAATCGAACGTTATTTATGACGTCGCATTGATATTTTGAATATAATTTTTAGAAGCACTTAAGAGCACTAACAAAGCACTAACCGATGACATGATATATATATTCATTTATTAAAAAAACCGTCAGCTGGCGTGAACTTGGCAGCAGATTAATCGAACGTTATTTATGACGTCATAAGTGATGCCTGTTATATTTTTTAAAAAGCACTAACTAGCACTAACCGAATATATAGTTTATTTCGTTAGTGCTTAAATTTGTTTGCCAACTTCACGCACCTGCATAATGGTTCCTTAGATTCCTGGTCCGGTGCTACCATGAAAACAAGTTTGGAACCCCGTGGTTAAACATTTTTTAAACTAATATTTACACAACTAAACGTAATGCAAATAAGTAGTTTTTTTAAATGTAGGTTAAGAATACCACAACGATTTCGCCTGGCATCGTTTTATTCATCATTTAATACTAATTAAAACAGATATTTGTTAAAAACATATCAAAGTTTCTAACCCGGGCTACGAACTTATTTTGGAGTTCAAACTTCGGTCACCTATTATGACTTCGGGCTCCATAGTACCGCGAAACTCAAGTTATATATATATATATATATATATATATATATATATATATATATATAAGTTAGGAAACGGTGTTCCCACAGAAACCGCTGACTCTCCAGCAATACGATTCCAGAATAGTGTAATATCATATCTTAGAATCATGTAACATCCTGGGTAGGATCGTGTAAGACTGAACACAGTCAGATTCTCACTCCAGTACGATCAACACATACTTGTAACAAATCTGTATCTAACTTTTGACTTCTGAAGCTAAAAATATCTTATGTTGTAAAACACTCAAAATAATTTTTTTTAAAAACATTTATTGCAAATCAATAAATCTAACTGGCGCAGTCGCATCGGATATCGCAAACGAAACATAAAAATTTCGGTTCGTTTCAACGATTTATTGCGAAGAATCAACGTAAAATCAGTGAAAAAAAATCTACACGTTTTCAACGAGTGCATCGCGTCACACGAAGAGAACAACGAAGCCCTGCTGAACACAGAGCCGAGCCGTAGAAGATTCATCCTGTCCTGTTCCTCCATCGTGGAAGAAGCCGTACAGAGCCAATGAAGAACACACTGATTTTCCTGTAAGTAGTGCACATATGACATCTAGAGATAATCGAGCGAATATCGAATTAGAATCAGACGATAGCTCAGATACAGATTCAGTAAATTCCTCTGACTCACTAATTTACATTCCAAACACACTCCCAATCGATCAATCCCTTATCGATCAAATAAATAACCTAAACCTTGACGAAATGGCTGTCCCAGAACTCAAACGCGAATATTTAGACATGATCCCCGAATTTCGAGGTGATGCTAAATTATTAAGTAGATTTATAGAAATTAGTGAAAAAATCGTAAATAAATTTTATGATACAACAGACGCAAATAATTTCCAAAACGAGTACTTAATGAGCAGTATTTTGACAAAAATAAAAAGAGAAGCCGCCGTCAACATTGCGAGTGTCACAATTACTAAATGGCTAGATTTAAAAACAGCCCTATTAAATACGTACGCGGACAAACGCGACATTTACACGTTAAATTTCGAATTATGCGAATTAAAACAAAATCAAAATGAATCCCCATTTGATTATTACAACAGAGTTATACACTTATTAAATTTATCAACCTCTTATATAACTCTACATATAAAAGCGGAAGAACAACCAATTCTAATTGGATATTTTAGAAATTTTGCATTAAGAGTCATGTTGCGAGGACTTAGAGAGCCTCTAGGCACATTAATGAGAACCAAAGACCCAAAAGACCTAACCACCGCCCTGAACATGATGACAAACGACTTCCAAATTGACTCAGTCAATAAACAACACAAAAATACGTTCAAACCCAAACAAAACCTTCCCACACAGAATAACAAACCATTTCAACAAAGAAGTTTCCCTCAACTAATGTACAAGCCTAATCAAACACACTACACCCCTCAACCACACTACACATACCACCAAAATCATCAACAAATTAAACCAAACACTCCAAACGTTTTCAAACCTGATCTAAACAAAAAATTAGCGAAACCGACGCCCATGAGTGTCAGTACTACACAATCATTCACACCAAGACCTAGCACAAGCAATTACCGTCCTCAACAATTCCAATCCCAACGAAAACCTGATTTTATTTCGGAAGAACTATTTAATACCGAAGTCGATGAATTACAAAATAACGAAATCGAAGAACAATACTGTGATGAAAACGCAGAATATTACGTCACCGAACCAAATCACGATAATGATGAAAACCATGATCAAGACGCTTTTTTTCAATAAAAAGCCTCGGAAACGAATTTGAAATTATGAATTTAACTCATAATTATAGCGAACTACCATTCATAATATATCCCGAACATAACTTAAAAGTTTTTAAGATACCGGAAGTACACGCTCATTTATTAACCCAAATATTGCACAGAAATATTATAAAAATAAAATTCAAAATGACACTTTTAAAATCACAACAGCTCACGGTACTTCAACTGAAAATTCTAGTATTATTTTACCTGCTTCAAACTTGTTTAACAACCCAGATAAATTATTAAAATACTATCTATTCGATTTCCACAATAACTTTGATGTTTTGCTTGGAATAGATAATTTAAAAATTTTAGAAATAAGTATTGATTTAAATAATGATAAAATTATAACTCCTACTCAAAATATAAAAATTCATTATCATAAGATACTTCCAAAATCTCATTATATCAAAATTCCACCAAACTCGGAAAAAATAATTAAAATATTTGTTAACAACATAGAGACCGGAGAAGCATTTATACCAGAAACTAAAATAAATAATATAATTATTCCTGAAGGTTTAGCTAAAGTAGAAAACTACGAATTATTCTACCCTGCTATTAACATAACCGATAATGAACAAATTTTAGACACTGTAAATTGCGTAAAACTAGAAACACTAAATCATTTTGAAATTAATAATTTAAATTTTGATAAATCCTGTACTGAAAATAATTTAGATATGAATAAAATAAGAATTGATCATATGAATCAAGAAGACAAATTCGAAATTATGAAATTATTAAAAGAATTCTCTACTATTTTACACGGCGATAATAAATCACTAACATTTACGAATGAAGTTAAACACTTTATCCGAACTAAAGACGAAATTCCCGTATATTCAAAAACCTATAGATATCCTGAAGTGCATAGGAAAGAAGTGCAAAACCAAATCTCAAAAATGCTTGATCAAAAAATAATCCGTCCCTCTCATTCTCCTTGGTCATCCCCAGTGTGGATCGTTCCCAAGAAGATTGACGCATCTGGCAAGAAAAAATGGAGAATAGTCATAGATTATACAAAGTTAAATGAGAAAACGATCGACGACAAGTATCCGATACCAAATATAAATACTTTATTAGACAAACTTGGTAGATGTAATTATTTTTCGACCTTAGATCTCGCGTCCGGATTCCATCAGATTGAGATGAACAAAGCAGATTTTCAAAAAACTGCTTTCAATACCGAAAATGGGCATTACGAATGCATGAGAATGCCATTTGGCTTGAAAAATGCCCCGGCAACTTTCCAACGCGTCATGGATAACGTACTTAGAAATTTAGTAAACGAAATTTGCTTAGTATACTTAGACGACGTCATAATTTTCAGCACAAACCTCCAAGAGCATATTCAAAATTTAAGAACAGTTTTTGACCGTCTAAAGAAAGCGAACTTAAAAATACAGCTCGACATATCGGAATTTTTACGTAAAGAGGTAGCGTATCTCGGACATGTCGTGACCCCGAGCGGAGTTAAACCGAACCCGGATAAAATTCACGCGATCAAAAACTACCCTCTGCCGAAAACACCGAAACAAATTAAAGCATTTCTAGGCCTACTAGGTTATTACCGAAAATTCATTAAAAATTTTGCCCAACTCACAAAACCCCTAACTAAATGTCTAAAGAAAGACGCAGAAATTAAACATAACGATTCAGAATATGTTAACTGTTTCAATACTTGCAAAAATCTTCTAATTAACGATCCCATACTCCAATATCCAGATTTTAACAAGCCCTTCAACTTAACCACAGACGCTAGCAATTACGCTATAGGCGCTATCCTGTCCCAAGGTAATATTGGTTCCGATCTTCCCATCGCCTACGCAAGTCGAACTCTAAATGACTCAGAACAAAACTACAGCACGATCGAAAAATAATTACTCGCTGTTATGTGGGCTACGAAATATTTTATACCATATTTGTTTGGCAGAAAATTTAAAATCATTACTGATCATAAACCATTACAATATTTACATTCATTAAAAGAACCAAATTCTAAATTAATGCGTTGGAGACTCAAATTAGAAGAGTACGATTACGAAGTTATTCATAAAAAAGGAACATTAAACAAAAACGCTGACGCTCTATCACGAATAGAATTAAATGTCAACACCGTAGACCCCGGTATGAAAAATCTCTTTGAATATGTAGAAACATTTAATGATACATTTGATCCCAACAATGACACACAATCTATGATTGTTGAACCTGACGAAGATGCCCTAAATGATACTGACACAGACCAAACTTTACATTCAAATTCAGAAAATCCTATCATAGGAATTACGATAACAGAATCTGCCGTAAACTATGGCAAAAATCAAATATTTATATGTCAAGTTAAACACTCTCCATGTACACCAAAAGTGCAAAAATTTCATTCTGACAAAATGAGAATTTTAGTGCAATTATCAGAAACAAATTTTGAAAAAGACACGGTAAAATTTATTAAAGAATTTAAAGTAAAATATTACCTATATTTCAAACAACCCTTATACGAACAATTTAGCAACGTATTGCAAAAGTATTTCAAAAACTCTGAAATTAAATTTATTAAGTGTAATACTAAATTAATAGATGTAGAAGACCCAGATGAAATTTTACAAAATTAAAAATAATCATGAAAGCAAAACAAATCAGCGTGGCATTAATGAAGTGTATAATCAAATAAAAAAGAGATATTATTGGCCTAACCAACATAAAACCATCACAGATTATATCAATCAATGCGAGATATGTTTAGCAGCCAAATACGAAAGAAATCCTGTAAAACCTAAATTAAATATAACTCCGACCCCCAACAAACCATTAGACATTATACACGTAGACACATTAAGTCTCGAAAATTCCAAATTTCTAACAATAATTGACGCATTCTCAAAATACGCGTAAGCCTATAAAGTAACGTCAATCAACGCTATAGAAATTACAAATAAATTAACTAAATTCTTTTCCCATCATGGTATACCAAAATTAATTGTATCCGACAACGGACTCGAATTTAAAAATACAGTTGTTAAAGAATTATTATCCTTGCATAAAATTGAAATTCATTTTACTTGCTCACAAAATCCAAACTCGAATGGTTTAGATGAACGTTTTCACTCAACTTTAATAGAACATATTCGTTTATTTAATATGCAAGACAATTTCAAGAATGAGTCGATAAAAGATAAAATATCATATGCAATTTTAGCATATAATAATACAAATCATAGTTCGACAAATTTAAAACCGATTGAAATTATTAACGGTCATTTAGAAGTAAATTCACCTCTCGATATCGAACTTGATAAACAAGTTACCCAAGACTATATACAAAAACACAAAGATAAAATTAAACTAATGTATCGAAATATTAATCAAAAATTGCAAGATGAAAAATCTAAATTAATATCAAAAATTAATGAAACAAGAGAAGAACTCCCAGACATCCCTGAAACAGTTTATGTTCAAAACAAACAAAAAGTAAATAAAACGAAATTGCCTAAATTTAAGAAAGAAAAGATAAAAAAGTTAAATAAACCCCTGAAAACAGCGGAAATAGAAACTAATCCCAATGACAAAAAGCAGCCTAAAATACACCTTTCCAATATAAGAAGACTCCGAAAAATTTCTAACAAAAATTCGGATATTCCAGGTCCCTCTACCTCTCATACTCCCACGGACTAAGTATGAAAGACATAACACATAATCCAGGACTACTGACAATAAATCTCGGGACCGCAAAACTCCAAAAATCCACACACACATTCATACACTATTACGACTTACAACCACTTTGGACACAATATGAAAATTTAAACAAACAATATGAAAACCTTAAACGAATCCTTAATAATGACAAGACAATTTATCCTGCATTTGACATAATTGATTATATTCGTAATAACATTAACGAAAAAATTAACCATTTAACAAAACAAACAGAAAATCAACGAGTTAAAAGAGGCTTAATCAACGGCCTCGGAACAGTTATCAAATCAATAACAGGAAATTTAGATGCAGACGACGATAAACGTTATACACAAATTTTACTTAAAGGAGAATCAAAATAATTTAAATCACCAAATTAAATGCCAATATTCCGTCAATCAACAAATGATAGACTATTTTAATAGGACTGTTGACACAATCAGAGAAAACGAAAATTTATTAAAATCCAAAATTGAACAACTACTCCATATTGTTGTCGGTGGAACTAGAGATCAAGATAAACTCTTTATAAAAGATATTTTTCATCAATTAAACACTTTATATACTTTAACTTTTAATATTCTCCAAGATGTCGAAAATTCTTTGACGTTTTGTAAATTACACACCATACATCCAAGTATTATAAAGTCACACGATCTTCTCACAGAATTAAATAAAATTTCCAAATTTTATAATAATCAGTTACCAATTAATATAAATTCAGAAAATATTCTAGAACTAGAAAAAATGCTCTTTGTAAATTGCAAATTATCATCTAACAAAATTACGTATTTTATTGAAATTCCTATAAATTACGAAACGCAATTTGAGTTAATTCACCTAATCCCGATTCCTACTAAACACAATACTGAATATGTAACTGTTATCCCTAATCAAGAATACTTCTTAAGATCAAATGATGGACAAATTAAATCTCTATATGACGTATGTACCTACAATAAGGAAAACACATACCAGTGTCCCAACAAGATAAGTGAACTGACCGAAAACTCTTGCGAGAAGAACTTCATTTCACACAATAACATTGAAAATTGTCAATTTCTAAAATTAAATATCAGACAGAATCATATCGAATATTTGACTGACATCAATCAACATTTAATAATATTCCCCGATCACGAAGAAATTAAAATCAAATGTCAACAAGGCGACACTATAAAAACGCTCCAAGGAATATTCCTGGTAAAAGAAGACGATTGCCTGTTGGAATACAAGAACCAAAATTTATTATTTAAACACGGAACCTTTGGCAAACCAGTAGTAATCGAAAACTACAAATTTGACTTCAACAAATCACAAATTCCAAAAATGTCAATTGAACTGAATACCATCAACGAACTGAAACCAATGAACAAACTCGAAGAATCCATTGACGACTACTTCTTCGACCAGCATGATGTCAACAATATCATCAATTATTCAACCCTAATACTCTATATAATTTTGATTACAGGTGCTATCATCCTGCTTGTAATCTTTTTAAAGAGAAAGTTCCACAGACGTTCGCTGACAAGACCGAAGTCCAGAGAAGGCATTGAACTTCAACCGAGAACTTCAGCCCCTACAACGGTCCACCAGCTCCCCGATGAAGCCCAATTCTAGCGAAGGAGGAGTTAGGAAACGGTGTTCCCACAGAAACCGCTGACACTCCAGCAATACGATTCCAGAATAGTGTAATATCATATCTTAGAATCATGTAACATCCTGGGTAGGATCGTGTAAGACTGAACACAGTCAGATTCTCACTCCAGTACGATCAACACATACTTGTAACAAATCTGTATCTAACTTTTGACTTCTGAAGCTAAAAATATCTTATGTTGTAAAACACTCAAAAATAATTTTTTTTAAAAACATTTATTGCAAATCAATAAATCTAATATATATATATATATATATATATATATATATATATATATATATATATATATATATATATATATATACATATGTCTTCAAAAAATATTGCATCAACAATATTTCAGAAAAATAAAAAATGCAAAGACTACTTTATTCTTCATAATTACTTGACAACAATATACTACATTTTGAAACTACGATTATTAACAAAATGAACCGCTAAATGATTTTATCTCAAGGAAGGCTCAAAAGACATATTTAAAAAAATATTAATCGTTAAAGTGGTCTTTTTAACGTAAAATCATGTAGAAAGTGACAGGTGTTTTAACTATTTTTAAAATCATGCAACAAAAGTAAAAATAAAGTAAAAAAAGTAAATACTGCATTTTCATTGGTTTAATTTTACTTGTTTTTAATATTCTTATTTATTAATCTACTTGGTAAACACTTAAAATGCTATCGAAAATTGTAACGTCTATTCAAATAATTTTAAATTTTTACCTTCGTCAAATCAATCTAAAATCAACATGAAAATTAATGACGTATACAACATGTAATGAAAGCTTATTTTTCACTCTTTTGATTGATACATTTCGGCTTCACTGTCATGCATCAAAGCTCAAAATCATAAAAAAGTATTGTTTTCATTACTAGTTGTACAAATAAGCATTGTCAATGAAATATATACATAATGTTAAAAGTAGTTACATGCAATTTAAAAAAAATACGATATATAATTAAATATTACATGGAATGATATTTATTTATTTGATTTAGAATTTTATGAATGCATAAATTCGCATAAAAATATTATATTCATTAATATAAGTTATAGAGGGGGTTTTAAAATATTTTTTTCTGAAATTCGCAAAAATAGTTGAAGCAAACAATTTTCATGCCACTGGATTGATAGGTTTCAGTAATAAATAAAAATTAATAAACATTAAATTTAATTTAATTTAATTGAAATTTTGTAACAGTTCCTTCAATGTTTAATATTTAAGTCTATTGCTTTTTCAAGGTGCCGATACTATTTTGTTTCATGGTCAACAATTAGATCTAATTTCACTAAGAAGAGCGATATCCATGAACATAGCCCTCGTTCTGCTCATTTACTGACGAAGCAACGATACCGCAGTTGAAGTTCGAAAAGAAACACAACACAGAGCTATACAAATGGAAGTTACATGTTATATGCAATAATTGACTTTGCGATTAAACATTCGTTTTGCTTTTAAATTTAAATTTTGTTTGTGGAGCGCCCATAAATAACAAATCTTTTTCAATTAAATTCAGAGCAGACTTGCTGACATTTTGTTTTTACAGTACTTACACCTACTGGCAAATATTTGAAATACTCCTCCAAATTTTATTTCACTTTCTTTTATGTCCCATTGATAGGCGCCAGTCTTTATATATTATCTAAGGCAAATTATAATTTGTATTTACAAAACCATGATGATTATTATTAGATTTTATTATATTGTTCACTTCTGGTTCCAATTCAAGTTTCTTTATGTAACTACAGTTTCTACTGTGTTCTTATCCACTTATATTTGTAAGAACTGTTTTCTTGTCGAAATGTCATGTGAACAGTTTGCTGTAGAAGCAACCCTTAACATAGCTGTCATATACCTGAG
This sequence comes from Pterostichus niger, assembly GCA_947425015.1. Taxonomy (NCBI): domain Eukaryota; kingdom Metazoa; phylum Arthropoda; class Insecta; order Coleoptera; family Carabidae; genus Pterostichus; species Pterostichus niger. Next base: position 11,425 of record CANDYQ010000116.1, read on the forward strand.
GGCTTTCTATTTCTCGATTTTAAGTAATGTGTTTTTTCCATGTTTCGTTTTAAAATAAACCGCATATTTCTGGTTTGGACTGTAATACAGGTTGAACCATTTTGTTATAAATTTATGTTACGCTGTACAACAGAAACTTAATCCCAATTACAGTACAGGCTCCGGATTCATCGAGACGCATTGCTTTGTTGGTTATTTTACTTGAAATTAATATCTGTAGTTGCACACAAACTTGATTTTCTCTTGTTGGCAAATATGGATCATAAGCAGGGCAATGAAAAATATGCACTAAAAATATTGTTTGAAGCGCTTGAGAAATGGTCGATAATTATAAATATATGCTCTATAAAAATGACAATATACTCTAAAGTTTCTAGGAAAAGTTAATAACAGTGCTAAATAAAGTAAATGAAAAATTGTTGAATCCCATTTATGTATTTAATAGTTCAAAGTCATTCTTTTTCTAAACAAGAACAGCGAAAATTCCAATTCGAAATAGATGGCACATTAATCGCAAAAATAAGTTTTAACATGATTATGAAAGAAAAGTAAAAAACGGTCTAATGTCACAAGAAATAAACATTGAATCAAATAAAAAAATCAACATAATCACAAGTAGCCACAAGCATTTCACCGACTAAATGCTTGAAATAAATTCGTGAAACGATTTTATAAAATAAACGTTATTTTATTCTAGAATTTTTTGAAAAATCATGAGCATTCGCCGGGATTTGAACCCAGAACCTTTCACTCGCTAGGTGACTGCTCTACCACTTGAGCTACAAATACTCGGCGAATATTCATGATTTTTCGTGCATTATAATTTAGTTGTTAAGTAATTTGTAAAGTGACATCACTATGTCAAATCGTTACAAATCAACAACTGTAGTATGCAGCGGCCAACAGCCAAGGAAGAAATAGTTTAAGAATTATATATTCGACATCTCTGTCTGTCCAGTAAATATGTTAGAATTTTTGAAAAATCATGAGCATTCGCCGGGATTTGAACCCAGAACCTTTCACTCGCTTTGTTTTTTTGTTAGAAATTATATTTATTGTTCCAATTAATACATAGCACATATAAAGACGCAGCACATTACAGACTCCTTGCCAGGTCAGCAGCCGCTAGCACAGTACGCAAACACAATCTCAATCACTCGGTATTTGCGGATTTGTTTGCGTATCTGTGCTGCTATAGCTGCTGCCTGGCGTCGTGAATGGCTTGGTCTTGGACAGTGTTAAATTTTACAGCCCATAGTTGTTCCTGGCCTTATGGCCTTACCAACTAATTTACATTTTACCTTACCTAATGTTTAAAGAAAATAAAGTGTGCGTGTAATGAGGCGAGGGTGAGTTTAATGAATGATCGTGTGCGTGTTTTTGTAGGAAAAATATTTTAAAAAAACCTACTCTATATAAATGTACTTAAAATTTACTTATAAGCTAAATGAGTGACTGTATGATATTTACAATGAAGTTATGATACTTACAATAATAATTATGATTAGGATGGTATGAGAGAATGCATTATGGATGTATGACTTACAGCTAAATGAATGATTTATAATGATATATACAGTGCGGCTATGATGTTTCCTTACATTATATTTACAGTTTGATTAGATGATGTTGTTAGTATGAGGGTTAGTGTGCGGCGATGTTGTCATGGGCGCGTTGGCGGAACAGAGGAAGATTCTGATAGGGTAGTTTGTGTTTCAGTGGGAATGGGAGATTGTGCTCTCTGATTTGTGTCATGTTTTTTGTGAGAGGGTTGTGATTTATTTGTGTAGTGTAGAATTTTTGTGAGAGTTGTGTTATGTAGTCTCGTATGAATGGTATGTTTGATATGTCGTGTAAATCTGCGATTCTTGTGTACCTGTCAGCGCTATTAATTAAGCGAAGACATTTGTTTTGGAATCGCTGCAGCGGCTGTAGTGCTGTGTTCGTCGCAGAGCACCAGGCTGGTACTGCGTAAGTGAGAATGGGGCGGATGATTGATGTGAAAATGAGTTTTTTGTTGGGGATGGACATTTGGCTTGTTTTGTTTAAAAGAGGATAGAGGGATCTTACTGTGAGGGATGCTTTTTTAATGGAATTTTTGATATGTTGGTTATGGTGGAGTCGAGATTCAAGGGTCATGCCAAGGTATTTAACAGACGGAGAAGGGATTGAACGGTGATTGTTTAGTTTTAGTGGTGTGTAGATTTTATTGTTTGTGTGTTTGCGTGTGAATACTATGGTTTCGGTCTTGTCATGGTTCATGGAAATTTTCCAGAGGCGCCAGTAGGGTTGGAGGATGTCAAGATGGATTTGGATTTGTTTATTAGCAACTTCTGCGCTGAACGAGTGGGCATAGATGGCCGTATCGTCCGTGTAGAGTGCTGTTTTGGTTTTGGGAAATGTAGGAATGTCGTGAATATAGAGGGTGAAGAGCTGCGGCCCTAGACAACTGCCCTGGGCCACACCTGCAGCTATAGGGTGGGGGATGGAGAGAGTGTTGTTCAGTTTGACTTGGAAGGATCTGTTAGTTAGGTATGATTTTATAAGTTTGGTTAATATGGGCGGGAATTTCACTTGAATCATTTTGTAAATTAACCCTTCTAGCCATACTTTGTCGAAAGCCTTTTCGACGTCTAGAAGGGCCATTACTGTGACATTTTGCTTGTTAAAGTATGTAGTTATGTCTGTCACGATTCTCGCTACTTGTTGAGTGGTATTATGGTGTTTACGGAAGCCGAATTGAAAGGATGGGATTATTTTGTATTTGTGGTTGAATTTTTGGATTCTATGGAGGATAACCTTCTCAGCAACCTTTGACAAGGTGCTGAGAAGGCTGATGGGTCGGTAGCTTGTGGGTAATTTAGGGTTTTTGTTGGGTTTGTGTATAGGAACCACTAGTGCAGTTTTCCACGCCTCCAGGAAGTAGTGGAGCTTAATCATCGAATTTATGATATAAGTGAACTGCACTAGGGCTTTGCGGGATAGGTTTTTAAGGGCTATGTTTTGGATGTTGTCAGGACCTGGCGCCTTCTGATTGGGAAAGGTTTTTATTATGGAAATGATTTCAGAGGGTTTGGAGAGGAATTTGGCAAGATTTTGGGGATTTTCGTTGTGATTTGTATTTAGAAAATTATTTACTGTATTAATTATGTGTGTTTGTTCTTGGGAATTGTTGGGATCTAGGATGTGGACTTGCTCAAAGGTTTCAGCTAGCGCTTCCGCCTTGAGTTCGTCGGAGAAAAGGATACTATTATTTACCGATAGTTCGGGTAAGGGTTTGAAGGGTTTTTTAAGATTTTTCGTAAGTTTCCAGAGTGAACTATCGTTGGGATTGAGGGAAAGGAGCTTATCTTGCCAGGATTGGTTTTTGAAGGATTTTATTTGTGTCTGGATTCTGCGTGTTAGGGTGTTCATGAGTGTACGGTGGACGGGATCACGAAACCTCTGCCATAGCTTCCGTGTTGTGTTTCGTTGTGTGATTAGTTGTGTTATTTGTTCTGGTAGTTTGTCTTTGTTTGGCTATAGTTTTGTGATACGTGTGTGTTTGTTTAGTGCATGTGTGATGGCATGAGTTAGTTTTTGTACTTGTGTATCAATGTCTTGTGTCGTGTTTATGTATGGTTGTATTATAATATGTTTGTCAAGTGTTTTTCTGTACTCATGCCAATCTGTGTCTCTGTAAATGCGTATGTAGTGTGTGTTGTCAGTGTGTACGTTGTGTGTGCTTAATTTGGACAGAATAGGAGTGTGGTCAGAGTTTAATTCAGAGAGAGCGACGGGATCAGTTAGATGGGTTATATTTTTATTGATGATTAAATCTATGGTGGTAGGAGTCATATTATTAACTGGGAAATGTGTGGGAGTAGGAGGATGCATGATGATGGCGTTATGATTTAATGAATACGAATACAGCGTGTTGCCGTTTCTATTCGCTCTGTTGCAGTTCCAGGTTGTGTGTTTTGCGTTTAGGTCGCCTACTAGCAGCACCTTGCCGCCGATATTTAAAAGTGTGTGAATTTCGTGTTGTGTAAAATTGTTGCGCGGGTTGTTGTATGCTGTGATGATGTTTGTGTTATCAGAGAGCCGGATGCAAAGGGACTCTATGGATGTAGGCTGAAGGTGAACTAATGAGTGTTGTATTGAGTTGTGTACGAGTGCCGCTACTCCTCCAGCCGGCACGTGTGTTTGAATTTGTCTGTCTTTTCTGTGTACTGTGTATCCTTTTATGTGTAGTTTGTCTGCGGGTCGTAATCGTGTTTCGTTTATTAGAATTATGTGAATTTTGCGCTTGTGTAGAAAGTGTATTAGTTCACCTATTTTGGATAGGATTCCATTAGCGTTCCATGAACATATGTTAGTAACGAATTAAATTTGAAATGAGTCGATACGATTCATGAATTGCATGGTGATGGATGCTCGTGATTGTGTGTTGGTACATTTGGTTAATTCATTATTCAGTTGATTTACAAAATTTAACTGTTTTGGTAAATTAATCATAGAGTTCATTAGATTTATAGCATTTGATAGTTCTTTAAAAATGTCAGTGGTTTGTGAAACAGTTTGTTCATTTATTGTTTGTGTAGGGGGTATAGTTGGTGGGTGGGGCGTCGGCTGCTTGAGCGATGGCCGCCTGGCATTCGTCTCGTTGCTTCGTTGTGGCAGGGAAGGGAATCGTACATCATCGTTGATGTCCGGCACCGGCACTGCTGTTCGCGTTACGGCTGCGCACTGTTGGCTCTGCTGACGCTGTGTCCAGCTGTTGACTGCTGGCTCGGGCGCTGGTATGTAGGTCATCGTTGTTGTTGCTGTTCCATCTCTGTCTGTGCGTTGTGCCTTGAAATGCTCGTAGCGCTCCAGAATTCGGGGGTTACGCTTGCCTATGTCGTTAATTTTGCGAATATATGCTATACATATAGTTGCATTAGCAGGGTGCGCACCCCCGCAATTCACGCATTTGGCGGGCGATTCTCGGTTTTTAGTGCATTTTTTTTATACAAATATTATAGGTGGCTATGTGAAAATAAACAAAATGTAACAGTGTTAAATTAATGTCAAAAAAGTATACATTTGCTGGTTACTTTATTTAACTTATTTTGCAAACAATAAAAAAAACGAAGACATGAAAGAGCGTATTCGAAATGCTTTCCAAAATATTTCGCGAAACATGCTGGCAGATGTTCGAACACATCACGTTCAACGCTTAAATTTTTGTATTACAGAACATGGTCGTAATTTTGAACATTTGTTTTAAGTTGTTTTTGTTACTGAATTTGTTGCTTTAGTTTGTTAAGTTGTATAACACTGTTACATTTCGTTTATTTTCACATAGCCACCTATAATATTTGTATAAAAATTATTTCTAGTATTTCTCAATTTTCTTATTTTTCTCGAATTTTTTCAGATACATTAATAAAAACTAATACACCGTTGAAAAGAGAAAAAAATGGCGGTTTTTATTTTAGTAAAATAATTATAGGTTGCTATTTAAAAAATAAAAGTTGATAGTCGTATCTTGTAAACCTGACTTTATAAAAAATATCTACATCTGCCATCAAATAGTATATTTAAAATAATAAAACTTTCACATGAACCATTTTTTTCTATTACTTATAATAAAAAAGTTAAAGGGGGGGGGGCGTCTTCCCAGACTCACCCTGTATATATATATATATATATATATATATATATATATATATATATATATATGTATATATATATATATATATATATATATATATATATATATATATATGTATATATATATATATATATATATATATATATATATATATATATATATATATATATATATATATATATATATTTATATATATATATATATATATATTGTAACGTAACTACTAAGACATATATTTATATCAAACACGTATTTATATTCACAACAAAGTATTTAGCAACGACTTGCACTGTTCACACTTCAAATACTGAATGCCTCTTCCCGGCCGACACTCTCCCTTATATACTGGATCAAGATTTTCCAGAATGTACGAGAGTCTCTGGAACACGGTAACAGCATGACGCAGAGCGAACAGGTTCGGACTTGTCTATTGCGTTTGAGACAGCGGTGAACGTGCTGCACACTTTGACGCGTCGACTGTTCCAGACGGAACAGGACCGTACTCGCTACACTGCCCCCTCCTTAAGGATGTTTCGACTCGAAACTTTTCTGCGCTATGTCGATATCTGCACGTTGATCCCCGCGAGCACTGGGACGTTTGGTGGAAATAACAGTCCACAGTTCTTTTCACTACTGTTGAGCAGCAGGGATTATAGCTGCACACCAGGATCTCAATTCCGGTATATTGGAAAATAGTTTCCAGCATGTTTCTTACAATTCTCCAGCTCAATTCATCAAGGCCACAGCCTAGCTTTGGTACAGCCAGTTTTAGAATATCCTGATTGAGCAGCACACCTCGTAGATCACATAGGGTGTCCCAGACGGTGCGATAAGTTGGTTTCGCGTGGGACAGATGTTTGGTCACCAGGAAAAAAATGCTTCTGTTTCGGCTCGACTGTCTGTCGGCTATCTGTGACACTTTGCCGACACATGGATGTTGTTGCCGTAATTCTTCAAGTTGGAGGGCAATCGCAGTTCATGACCAAAGACAATGCTAGCCGGAGTCTGTCCTGTTGTTTCATGGACGGATGATCGATAAGCTAACAGGAACATTGGTAGATGACAATCCCAGTCCCTTTGGTGGCCGGAGACAACCTTGGAGAGGTGTCTATTGATGGTTCTGTTCATGCGTTCGACCATGCCATCTGACTGTGGGTGCAGAGCAGTTGTTCTTGTTTTGCGAATGTTCAATAGCTCGCAGATTGCTTGGAACAGAGACGACTCGAAGTTTCTACCTTGGTCGGAGTGTAGTTCCAACGGTACCCCGAATCGGCAGATCCACTGGTTGACAAGTTCTTCTGCTACCGTAGCGGCTTCTTGATTTGGTAAGGCATAAGCTTCAACCCACTTGCTGAAGTAGTCCATGACCACTATGATGTATTTATTTCCCTTCTGGAAATGGACCGGCCACGTCAATAGCGATTCTTTCAAACGGGCTCCCAACATTGTATTGACGCATTGGGGCTCTCCGACGTCTCTGCGGTCCGTTGCTTGCGGCGCAAACTACGCACTTCTTGCACCACTCCTTTACGTCCTCTCGACAATTAACCCAGTAAAATCGCTCACGCAACTTCTGAACTGTCCTCGTTACTCCTAAGTGTCCTCCAGCAGTTCCATCATGAATCTCCTTCAGTACCTCCGGTACTCTTTTCCTAGGGATTATGATCTGCATCTTTTGCTCTGTAGCCTCAGGACCTTCCAGGATACGTTTCAGTAGTCCATTCTCTATAACAATGGAGTCCCACTGCGCCCAGTACGATTTTACGGTTTTCGAGTGTCGTGCAACTTCTTGCCAAGTTGGTTTGCGTCCTTCTTTCTTCCATTCCAGTAGGTATTTCAATTCTGGATCGCCTTCTTGGTCTTTCACAACTTCTTCAGTCAGCCAATGGTCGTCTATCACTGTGGTCCGTAAGATTGGAGCGAACTTCTCGTCCACACGAGTACAGTGTTTGCAGTCTTCTGAGCATGGTCGTCTTGATAATGCGTCGGCGTTACAATGACTAATTCCGGCCCTATGCTCGATGACGAAGTCATATTCCTGTAGTCGTTCGATCCATCTTGCTACCTGCCCTTCCGGATTCTTGAATTGTAACAGCCATTTCAACGCAGCATGATCAGTCCTCACCAGGAATTTCCTTCCATACAGGTATTTGTAGAAGTGTTCAACGGCTTTAACTACCGCCAATAATTCTCGCCTGGTGACGCAGTAGTTACGCTCCGGCTTCGACAGAGTTTTGCTGAAGTAGCCGATGACCTTCTCTTGTCCGTCTTGAATTTGCGATAGGACGGCGCCGATTCCGACATTGCTGGCATCTGTATCCAATATGAAGTCCCCGTTGGGTAGAGGATAACTCAGGACTGGTGCTGTTGTTAGGGCTCGCTTGAGGTTGTCGAAAGCGTCTTGGCAGTCTTCTTCCCACACAAATTTCCGTCCTTCCTCCGTGAGTCGTGTCAGTGGCTTGGCAATGTTGGCGAATCCAGAGACGTATCGTCGGTAGTACGTGCAAAGACCAAGAAAGCTTCGCAATTGATGTTTGTCAGTCGGTACTGGCCATTCTTCTACTGATTGGATCTTCTGATTGTCAACGGCTATTCCGTTTCCGGACACAATATGCCCTAGGTACTGCACTTCTTTGCGGAAGATATGACATTTCTTTGGACTAAGCTTCAAACCAGAACTTTGTAGTCTCAGGAATACCTCCTCCAAATTCCTTATGTGATCATCGAATGTTCTTCCGACCACAATAATATTGTCAAGGTACACCAAACAGGTTTTCCAAGAGAGTCCTTGCAGTACCGTTTCCATGAGTCGTTCAAACGTGGCAGGGGCATTGCAGAGTCCGAACGGCATTGCTGTAAATTGCCACAGTCCTGCCCCGACAGAAAACGCAGTTTTCTCTTTATCCGTTGATGCCATTCCAACTTGCCAGTACCCACTTTTCAAGTCCAATGTTGAGAATATTTTCGACCCAGCCAGCGTATTCAATGTGTCATCTATTCGGGGCAACGGGTAGCTATCCTTCTTCGTCACGTTGTTGAGTTGACGATAGTCCACGCAGAATCGTGTTGACCCATCTTTCTTCTTTACCAACACCACTGGTGAGGCCCACGGACTGCTTGAGGATTCAATGACACCTTCTTTTTCCATGTCTTGAATAATTTTTTCGGTTTCCTCTCTCTTGGCCAATGGTAATCGTCTTGGTACTTGGCGGATGGGGCGTGCATCGCCGGTGTTTATTTGATGCTGGACTATGTTGGTTCTACCCTTGGTCCCACAGCTGGTGTCGAAAACGTCCTAAGATAGTACCCTTCTTTAGTGTAACTGGATAATAATTCACATTCATTACTCGAACTGGTACTACCTTTCCAGTATGCACGAGAGATTTTCCAACAAGTATTCCTCGAGTAGTCGTTTCATTATGATTTCCAGCTTCTAACATCATGGTACATCCGGTTGGAAGTTCATGTTCCAGGTGGGCATCCACAATCATTTCACTTCGATTTAACACGACCGTATCTTCAGCTAAGGTCAGACGTACTGTGTCTTCTCCTCGGGGATGTAAAACGATCTCTTCATCATTGATCTTTAGTATTCCGCGTTTTAAATTTAGTTCGACGCCAGTTGCGTTCATGATGATCATCCCGAGAATACATTCGTCTTCAATGTCAGCTACCAGGACACGGTGTTTAATTCGTGTATTTCCGATGGTAATGGTAATGTCTGCTTCGCCATAGATGGTAGCCGCGGCTCCTGTTGCTGTGCGCAGTCGCCATTTTGTTGATTCAATCGTCTTCGGTTTCTTGAGAGTATCAGGTCTAATGATGGTTTTTGTCGCACCTGTATCAATCAGCAAGGTATGTGGTTTCCCGTCGATCAACCCATCCACAAATATACTATTTAGTCTAGGTTGTAGGGATGCGACATGTCCAGTTAGCTTCAGGGCATCTTTATGATGGATCGACGTTCGCCCCCTTGCGTCGACCCGCTTTAGTTTTCCGCTACCTTGTTCTTTATTTGTTCCCTCGCAGCGGCTTCGCACATGCCCTAGCTCACCGCAGTTCCAGCATCGAAGTTGTCTCTTCTTTGGCAACATCTCAGTCATGACACGTCGTGCTGTTTCCTCCATAGACTCATTATGATTCTCCTCCACGCCCTCTATTGTGCGAATATTTCCTTGTCGTAAAAGCATGACGCAGAGCGAACAGGTTCGGACTTGTCTATTGCGTCTGAGACAGCGGTGAACGTGCTGCACACTTTGACGCGTCGACTGTTCCAGACGGAACAGGACCGTACTCGCTACAATATATATATATATATATATATATATATATATATATATATATATATATATATATCACTTACCGAGATCTGCTACGGCATATAGCTACACCCAGATATGGATAAAACACGTGATATTTATTCATTTTTTATTGGCAAATAGCAAATATTATTTGACAATAATAAAAACTTACAATTTACGATGCTTATGATCTGCTTCTCCTGTATACCTACATGTTTAAAAGTATTGCAAAATTCAATGAAAAGAGTTAATTCAAAAAAATGTTCTCAAATCATATCTAATTATTATTTTAGGCAATTAATGGAAATATATTTCAACGAAGTTAGCGCCAACTTTTAGTTGTGTGAAATTAAAAATGATGTTTCCTAAATGAAAAAATGTAGTACTGACATTCCACAAGTACTACAGACGTCAGACAAAATAGAGATGCACGATATACCAGAGACATTATATGTTCCTGTGCATTTGGCGTTGAAGAAAATTGTCTTAAAAATCCAGATGCTATGTTTAGAGAATATGGAATGAAATTAGTAGAATCCAGCTTTTCCGATTCAATTCGTTTAGGCCTTGGACTTTTGACACCACAGACTTTGAAAAAAATCAATATGTGCTTTTTTAATCACAAGCTCACTAATTTTTTTCACAACATTGTTTAGGAAACAGTTGAATACCGTGAGAAAAACAATGTAAAAAGAAACAATTTAATGGACATGTTAATACGGCTGAAACACAATCAGAATATTGAAGATGATGATACAAAAGATATAATCAATGTTAAATGTGGGGAAGGATTGAGTTTAAATCAAATTGCTGCTCAAGTCTTCTTTTTCTACATAGCTGATTTTGAAACTTTTGCAATGGCGCTAACATTCTGTATGTATGAGTTAGCAAGACAAGCAGATATACTCGTACAACAGAAAGTTAGAAAAGAAATTTTGAATGATTTACAAGAAAATAATGGAGAAATTACTTATGAATCTATTAATAATATGCCATACACAGACAAAGTAGAACAAGGTGAATATGAAATGTAAAGTTTGTGTGCAAGTATATGATATGTAATGTGTTTGCAGAGACTCTGCGCAAGTACCCCTCGATTGTGATGCTAAACCGCATCGTAATGCAACGATGCCGCGTGCCCGGTAGCAACTTGATCCTTGATGAGGACATGCGGGTCATTATTTCCACTCTGGGAGTGCACCACGAGCTCGCGTTCTATCCACATCCCGACCACTTCGATCATGAGCGTTTTTCCGAAGAGGAGAAAGCCAAACCCATGACCTACTTTCCATTTGAAAATGGACCGAGAATTTGTATAGGTAAAGTATAATAAATTAAATAGTTTAATTTTCATTGAACAAATATTAATTTCAGTTCTAAAGTTCGCCATGATAGAAATAAAATTAGCATTAACAGTGTTTAACTTATTTTTAAATTTATATATATATATATATATATATATATATATATATACGAGTATACACAGGATGAGTCTGAGAAGACGAACCCTTCTTAACGTTTCATTATAAGAAATAGACAAATTTTCTTCATATGGATGTTTTAATATATTAAATATACTATTTTATCACATACCGGGTGTCTAATTTTTTTTTTGTTATATAAGAAATTCAATAGTAAAATTTTATATATATTAAAACTTCCATATGAAGAAAATTTGTCTATTTCTTATAATAAAAAAGTGAAGGGGGGGTTCGTCTTACAAGACGGAATCTAGTCCGGAGTATATTGACGTACACTGTGTGAGATTATGGTTTGGTCATGTGGAACGTATGTTAAGTGAAAGTGTGGCGTAATTAAGTATAATAGATTTAGTGTTTGATCTACGAATGAATGGATGGTAATGATTGATGATGTATTATGTGAATGAAAGATGACACGAACTTATATGAAAGGAATTATCTATGTGGCAATGGCGGACCACAACAACATTTTTAATAAGCTAAATGATATTATTTTAGTGCTGGACTCTCAAAAAAAATCCGAATAACTTCCCAAAAACTAAATAGTAACAAAATTAAATCAGAGTTTATAAAGATCGTTGCCTATCCTGAATATATGAATAGTACTTTTGAAACAAGATCTACAACATGAACAACTGTGATGATGGTGAATAGAATAAAATTTGGCTTCCGTTGATCAGGAAATTATAATTGCTTGTTTACTTATTACTTAGTTACTTGTTATTATTCCACATGTTATATTAGAGTTTATTGTTTATTTAAACTTGACTAACCCAAAATCATAAGAAATGCAGTAAAATTGTCATATGGAAGTACATAGAAGTGTAAATAAAACAAAGTGTGCAGAATGAAAACCTGCGTCTAATGACTTATTTATTTTTTGCGAGATAATTACAAAATAAAAACTACAATTTAAAGCTAATTATAGAATGCCATGGAAAACAAAACATACAATGAATGATTACATTATTACTTCGTTGCATACAGTTGAAACTATCGTATTAACTTTAAAAACATCTTTACTAAAATTTAAAAGACTAGTTCATTATTTTACATATTTGTATATATAATTTTCTACAACTGTAATTTTTTAAAATTTTTTTCACTACTTTCAATACGCGAAGTACGTGATTTTTTCATCATTTACATTACCATGACAACGCGTATTTTGCGCATTATTTTGCACCCTAGTACAGTTTGCGCACTGTTTCGTATTCTAGTGCGCAAAATGAGTATCTCGCGCACGCTCCCATATTATTTGTTGTCAGGTTTCATTAGTTACAACACATCAATAATATCAAATTAATATTATTGTTGATTGTTTTCCTTCAATTTACTTAAATAAATCAATAATTATTGTATTATTCTTTATTTACACTTGTAGAAAAAATGTTGTTTTTATTAGATGGACGGTCTCGACTAATAGTAAAATTCTCATGCGCAACATAAAAACACTCATTTTGCGCACTTAATACAAATATAACTATTTTTTCAATAAATAACGACAATAATAATTACAGTAAATTTTTAAATATATTATCGTAACGGTTTAACAAGACCCTAATATGCTGAAAAATTCTCCATGAATAGAATTTAACAATAATATAAACAATTACATTCCTATTAACAAACTTTCTTCTGTCAAACTGAAACAATATTACAGTTTTCCATGCCATGCTATAATTATCTTGTAACAAGTAAGTTATCAATAATTTTGAACTCATTAACCGCAGTTTTTTGTTCTGGCCATTTTTTTATTTAAACATTTATTCTAAAATTAATATGGCAAAAATAACTACCATATTGCTACTATTGAATTTTCTATAATCCATAAAAAAGTAGAGACCCGGTATACTGTGCTATAGGTGTGGAAAATACCTATAAATTGTAACACTTTTATTTTGCATTTATTAATAGGCCGTTTCAGCCAAGATCGCGGTCATTATCTAGCAATTATAATGTAATTTGCAATAACAGTTAAATTTAATTAAATTTTTAATAAAACAAAACCTCAAGAGTTAGGTTCTAACTGATACAAACTCATATCATCGTTTGTTCACACAACAAACCATTAACCATAGTTATCCGTTTAAACACTGATTGCTCATACAATTTTTACCCTTTGTGATATATTATTATCATCACATTTAATTAAAAACTATATATATATATATATATATATATATATATATATATATATATATATATATATATATATATATATAATTTCAGTTGGATAATTTAAAAACTAGTATATTTAATGGACCAAAGGCAGACATAAACCTATCACATGATGAAAATATACCCGAAGAAGCAGATATCCTAAAACTACCATTCATATTTAACAAAGAATTATACATTTCTGTTAATTCTAAAGATCCCCTTTGGTCTGTTAACTTAAAACGAGGTATTGTGAGCAACTTCCATAAGTTAGTAGAAGGTGACATTTCTGAGGTAATTATTTATTATTTTGTTATTGAAATAAGAGATAATAGTATATTATCTATACTATACTTTATCCATGACCATCAAACTGGACCCGGAAGTTGCACTTTTAATTGTACTAAAATTTGAAGAAAGTAATAATTTTCTGGTAATAACGCCAAAGAATTTATTTTGGCAGCTTCTAAAACGTCTGGTGTTGTACAAACTTCATCATTTTCATCACTAGTACTCATATTTGACACAAACACGATTGAAAACTGTTCCACTACTTACAAAACGTTTGACAAGTTGAAATGGCAACAAGCATGAAGTTGTCTCTTTTATTGAAGGCATGAAGTTAAAGTCACTTGACCAAGATTTTTGTCAACAATTCTCTGTTTTTATAATTCTATATTATAAATGTATGAAAATTGATAAGTTCACGTGTTTTCTTAGATTGTACAGATATATAAATTATAAATAATAGTATAGTATAATAGTATAGTATAGTATATATAGTATAGTATAGTAGTAATAATGTATTGTATCAAACGTCATCCAGTAGTTGTTTTAAATATCGGTTCCAAAGATGTTAGTGGACGGGGAGAACTCTATATTTTACTACATTCATTTGAAGCAAATATAATTTAGAGATATTTGCGAACTAAAATTTAATAAAATAAAATAAATGTAATAATAAATGGCTGGCAACCGCACTTCACGCGAAGAAATATATCACTTACCGAGATCTGCTTAGGTAGAGTGCCACACCCAGTAATGGGTAAGAGGCGTGATGATATATTTATTTAAAAAAAAATAAATGTCATCACAGTTTAACTCATTTCTGGGTGTGGCACTCTGTCGTAGCAGAGCTCGGTAAATGATATATTTCACGGCCCCGAAAATGTAAGTGAAAGGAAGCCACTGGAGTAATTTTTATATGGTAAAAATTGTTCGGCGGTAGTGAGAATCGAACCTGGATTCTCAAATCCACAGGCCAATTCGATACCACTGAGTCATCTACCCCATAAAATGCTAAAAATAATTTAATCTTTCAGATATCAGTGTTTGGTAACTGCAAAATCTTGTACGATTTAAAAGATAAAAATAATATTGTGAAAAGTATAAATCATGAGTCCTGTACAGACAAGCCCGACTCACATGACTCTAATGTTCGTCCAGCACGAACTCCAGAAGATTTTAAACAAGTTCACAGAAAAACTGTGATAGAAATTAGTCGTGATGTAGAGAACGAACATCTTCTCCGTAGTATTCATAGTGTTTCTATGTTGTCGTATCAGCATACGCCTAAGTCACCTAATTCTCAACTAATTGATCAATAGTAAGTTGAATGTTTTTGTAACTATAAAGCCTGTCTAACTGCAATTGTGTGGACGTCACTTTCAAAAATAAGCGCAGGAGAAGCTGCATTCAATTATTATGTCTTTAATTCGTTTTCTACTTCTTACAATAGATTGCAATTATGTGGAATTCACTTTGAAAAACAAGACTTGCTTCTTTTCTTTCTTATCTATTTAGATTCCTTATTAGAGGAGCGGACTTGATTGAATTAAGATAATATGAGAATGAAAGATTAATGGACAGGTGTTTTGGATCGAATGATTGAAGGTTTGTTGTATGATGAAAGATACCGAATCTGAGGAATAAATGAGAAATGTAACCACATTCAACCAAAGAGACGATGGTGTGTCAGGATGAGAATATTGGGTAAAGACTGATTCTGCGAGGAATCTGATGAGTGGATGTTTTGTGAATGTTTTAGAGGTTTATCGGTTCTTGCTACCCTATTTGGCGGAATATAGCGTGATGTTATGTATGTATGAAAAGAAGTAAATCCTCAGATGTTTAAACTCAAATTTTGGTTCAACTTCAAATTCATAGTTTTATTTTATTTATTTATTTAAAGAAAAAAAAAGAAAGGATTTCGGCTTATTAGCCAGTAATCCTTTTACATAATAATATGGTATTTAGTACTTTGTGTTTTTTATTGTTGTTTGATTACATATTATATTTGTTTTATTAGATCAATTTCGGTCAGGAATTTGATGATGTTGTCCGTGGTCTCGGGGTTGTTACTTAGTGCTTCCTTTATCGTGTTTGGTACTTTACAGTTCTGTCTTTGTGTCGTATATTTTGTGCATTCTTCAATGATATGCTTGACGGTGATTTCGGTAGAACATTCTTCACAGGTTCTGGGTTCTGTTTTTTTGAGGATGTGTTCGTGTGTGTATTTGGTGTGTCCGATTCTCAATCTGGAAATTACAATTTGGTGCTTGCGGTTGTTTGGTGTGTGCCATGGTTCGATCTCGTCTTTTATTAGTCTGAGTTTATTGTTGGTTTTTCCTGGCCAGTAGTTTTTCCACTCTTCTTTTAGGTGTTTTTTTACAGCGGCTTTTAGGTCTTCGGGTGGTATGTTGATGTTCTCGATTTCTGTTTTTTCTGTTGCTTTTTTAGCTGCTTTGTCGACTTCTTCGTTTTCTTTTATATCCATGTGGGATGGGATCCACATGAGTTTTATTATGTTTTGGTCGTTTCTCTTTGCATTTTCCATATTTTCTTGGATTCTTTGTATCAGGTGATGCTTTGTGTTTGTGTTTGTTATTTCTTGTAGACAACTTAAAGAATCTGTGTAGATGTAGTAGTTTTTTGATCTGTTGTTGTCTTTAGAGATTTGTTCAATAGCTTTTTTGATACCGTATGTTTCTGCAGTGAATATTGTCGTGTGTCTTGGAAGGTGGAAATCGAACATCCTGCCATGTAGTTTGAATGCAGTTGCTGTCTCGTTATTTATGTGTGAGCCGTCTGTAAAAATATGTTCGTAGTCTCTGTGAGCGTGTTGATGTTCTTTAAAAAGGTTTTGATAGAGCTCTTTGGGTGTATCATTTTTGTTATATGCAGTTAGGGATAAGTTTGGGTGTTGTATTTGGATATTCCAGGGTGGTATTGTTTGGAGTGTTCTGTTTTGGATTTTTTGTAGTGAGGGTTGGAGGTATTGTAGGTCGTTAAATGCGGACTTTTGTAGTGGTGTTTGGTTTTTCATGGTGATTTTATTTTCGGTTATGTGAAAAAATTGTTGGAAGACTGGAATTTTTGGGTTACTGGCCAGGTTGATAATGTATCTCGTTCTAAGGGCTTTTCTCCTGAGATGTAACGGTGATTCTCCTGCTTCGCAAAGTAAGCTGTCAATCGGACTCATTCTGTATGCTCCTGTGGCTGTTCTTATGGCTTCGTTTTGAATTCGCTCCAGTATTTGTAATTTATTTGTTTTTGCACTTGAAAAAGCAACACTTCCGTAGTCTAGCTTAGATCTTATCAGACTTTTATATACGTTGAAAATTGATTGCCTGTTTGCGCCCCATTTGCGGTGGGCTAGTATTTTTAGGATATTTAGTCTTGATGTACATGCTTTTTTGATGTAGTTTATGTGTTCGACCCAAGTGAGCTTTTTGTCAAAGATGACTCCTAAAAATTTGGTGTTTTCTACATACGGTATTTCTGTGTTCTCAAGTTTAATTTTTGGATGTGTGTGACATTTCCTTATTTTGCAAAAGTGCATTGCCTTAGTTTTAACTTCCGAGAATTTGAATCCTGTTGTTTTTGTCCATGTGTGGATTTTGTTTATTGCTTCTTGTATTTGAATTTGTACTGTTTTTATGTCTTTGCTTTTGAAGTAAATAACTAGGTCGTCAGCGTATAGAGAGGTTTTTATGTGGGCAGGTATAGTTTCGTTAATTCTGTTTATCGCTATCAGGAACAGTGTTACGCAAAGGATCTCACCTTGTGGTACTCCATTTTGTTGATTTTTTTCTTCTGATATATTGTTATGTGACTTGACGCGAAATTTTCTGTCACTTAGGAAATTTTTAATGTAATGGTACATGTTGCCATTTATTTTCATTTGATTAATTGACTGCAAAATGTAGTGTTTCCAGGTGGTGTCGTAGGCTTTTTTAAGATCAAAGAAGATTGCGATAAGATGTTGTTTGTTTTTAAAGTTATTTTGTACTTCAGTTGACAATGCTAGTATTTGATCAGTGGTTGATCTGCCTCTTCTAAAGCCACTTTGTGTTTCTTTTAGTACTTCGTTTGTTTCTAAGAACCATACTAGTCGTTTATTGGCCATTCTTTGTAGCAGTTTGCTCATTGTATTAGACAGCGATATCGGTCTGTAGTTGTCAGGGTTTGTTTTGTCTGTGTTGGGCTTGGGAATGGGGATTGTCAAAACTAGTTTCCATTTTTCTGGGTATTGTTTTGTTGTCCATATTTTATTGTATATTTGGAGTAGATATTCCAATGCTTCTTCTGATAGGTTTTTAATAAATGTGTATGGAATGTTGTCTGGTCCTGGGCTGCTGTTTCCATTTGTTTCTCTTATGGCATCGTTCAGCTCTGCTCGCGAAAATGGTATATTTATCGGATCATTTGTGTTATCTTCAGGATATATAGTTGTTTGTTCTTCATTTGTTTTGAATGTTTTAAATTCGTCAGTGTAGTTTTCGTCAAGTTCATAGTTTAAATTGATTATTAGTAGGATTTAAACCTTGAACTTAATTCAATTATACCTTGCACCCTCAATTTTCGTAATTCAAGTATTAATTTTTAATTCAGTCGCCTAAGATACGTCTTTGTAAGTACATTGTTTTACATTAAGTTTTGGCAGCTGTCAATTTTTGAAGGTTGTTAACATAAATATTTTTAAGATGCAACGAAAAAAGAAAGAGAGAAAGGAATATGCCATGTTATCTTTGTACGGATTTGCTTCAGAATGAGCATGCCCGTAATACTGGAATACCATTGGGTAACAACGAAGTGGGAGAGACATTGCAAATATGGCGAGCTCTCTTCGTCACCACTTGTGTGAATTTGAATTAGTCTGTTTGCTACATTTGTTTGAATAAAGACTATCTTCTTCGTTATTATTATGCCAGTCAGTTGTTATTCGAGTGTTTCAAAATCTCCTCAAGTTAGTTCAAATGGTTAAATGATTTAATAATCGGAATTTTAAATATTTTTATTTACATGTGAATTATTTTATTCACAGTTTTCCTAAAAACAAGTAAATATATAACTTATGAAAAAAATATGAATAAATAATTTAATATGTACTGCTATATTAATCGACATGACTTTTAATTGATAAAATATTTAATTTTCAACTAATTTAAAATATGGCGCTATATTTTAACATGCTAGAAATTGACATCAGCCAATCGTACTCCAGTATTACGGGCATGCGCATTTTGAAGCAAGTATGGACAAAGATAAAATAGCATATATCTCACTCTCTTTCCCTTTTCGCTTTTGGACCTAGTATCAGCAATATATTACTAATACATATATGGTTATATGTTAAAAACAAAGACAAAATTAATTGTCAATATGCTAAGTGAAACCAATTTTAATAAAACATTAAAATTAACATTTGTTAAAGTTTCACAAAATTGTTTCAGTCTCCGAGTCCACTTATTAGGTCATCTTCAGAGGCCGGCCAGCACAGATAGTAAGCATAGATACGTTGCGCTCTTATTAGAGCTCATCAGTATGGTATAACCCACTCCTTCACCTAGAACAAGTTCACGTGTAGGAGCTATGTGACGGAAACTGTGCTAACAGAGGATATGATTCCTAATAAGTAGATGCACAATTAATTTTTCTTTGTTTTGATTTAAATTGCTATTTCGTAGCTTTTGCTTTTCTCGGTAGATGGCATTGCCGGTTCGACAGAACTTCTCATATTACACAGTTCTTCGTCACAGCTTCTTCACGTGAACTTGTTCTATGTGAAGGAGTGAGTTATACCATACTGATAAGCTCTAATAAGAGCGAAACGCGTCTATGGTTACCAACTGTGCTGGCCGGCCTCTGATGATAACATAATAAGTGGACTCGGTGGCTGAAAAATTTTGTGTAACTTTGACAAACGTTTATTTACATTTTTTATTGTTATGTATTTTTTAGCCTGTTTTTTATTCTTCATTTAATTATTTGTTCCGCGTCAGTGTTGAATTTGGACTTTTTACTATTACCTATTTTCGTTTTTATTCCTAAAGTTGTCCCCTGTATTATATTTTCTATGCTG
Source organism: Pterostichus niger (assembly GCA_947425015.1). Lineage (NCBI taxonomy): Eukaryota > Metazoa > Arthropoda > Insecta > Coleoptera > Carabidae > Pterostichus > Pterostichus niger. The sequence continues at coordinate 31,369 of CANDYQ010000116.1, forward strand.
TTATATACATTCTAAATGTTCATGTCTTTAATGTCCGGGAGTAGATTAAAGATATTGTTGGATAGCTTTAGTTTGTATATATAATCATTATCTCTTATAGTTTCTCTCTTAGGATTTGTGTTTATAACTTCTTCAAATTTTTTGTCTTGGTACACATTATTGTGATTTGTGCTAATGTATGATCGGAATAGAATTCAAATCGGTTTATAATTTTTATTTGTAATGTTGCTTATATTTTTTTATAATGAGGACATCTATTTAGTTTATATGTCCAGAGGAAAATTTCCATATACATATTTTACTTTTTGGTTTCTTGAAATACGTGTTTACAATTTTTAGCTGGTGTTGTATGGCGAAGTGGATTAATAACCAGCTCCTATCATTTCTCTCTCCATAGTGGAATTTTCCCATTATTGATTCTTCCCCTTCATCTCTGGGGCTAGTTTTAGCGTTTAGATCACCCATTACTATTACTTGAATGTGTTTATCTGTTGATTCTTCTAGGATATCGTTTAATTGATCATAGAACAATAGTATCTCTTCTTCTGCATGCTCAATTGTAGGTAATGGACTTGTATAATGTTATATACTTTATTAAGTTTCCAGAGAGCACAGATATTATTTAGAATATTTACCGTATGTTTTGTTTGGGTTGTTGTTTATGCCTTTTCGGTTCTATTTGTTGTTATTTTCTTTACAGTAAGCCGCCCCAGAAGCGTTTGTGTTCTCTAGGTTTTCTAAGCATTTAAGTTTCTATAATTTTGGCTTTTCTTTCGCTTTTTCAGGTCTTTAATGCTTTATTTCCTTATGTCGTTGAATCAGCAATATAGTTCTACCGTTACTTCCATATATAAGTTATATAGAGACATCGCCCATATTGCATCAGAAAGTGCTATCTAAATTCTCATGTAACTAGATATCATATCTCCTCATATAAAAAGGTAGATCATAGCTTTGTCACGTAGTTCTACAGTTGCTACAGATAGTTCAACACTCTTAAGTTCCATTGTATAATTCATGTAATCCTTTGTTAAAGAAATAAATAGTTTTTAAAAACTCGTATTTCTGAAATAAATACGTAATTGGCGCAGTCGGTAGGATAAAAGCAAAAGGTTTCGTAGTTCGGAAACGCATAAAAGTGTTAAATCCGTTAAAAACTCGAAATCGTCAATTTTAATTGTTAATTTGCAAACGAATCTAAAACAAAGTAAAAAAGGTGAATCAGTGGAACATCGACAGAAGCTGTAAACTCCTGGTGTCAACATAAGAGCCGTGCCATCAACTTCGGAAGGTGCCGAAATTCATCTCTACACCGTGGTTGAACGAGATAAGCGCAGCTGTCCTAACAAAAGCCTGAATCCAGCCTCAACTCACAGAGCGGTACGAGATTCGTCCCGTAACTCCGAAAGGCCAGAGCATCGTCACACCAGCACACATCTCGCAAAAGAAAATTGCACCCATGCAAATGAAGATTGCAACCGTTTTTCTGTTAATGTAAGTCAAGTGATTATTAATTATAATATAAATTTATAAAACAACACAAAATGGCTTTGAACACACTAAATAAAGAAGTGTTACCCTTCCTAGAAATAATTCCCAATTTCGATGGAAATGTAAAAACCCTAAATGATTTTATTACTTCAACAAACGAAGTATTAGCTATAATAAACCAATCAGATCCCTCAGAGATTACAATAAAGTTTATTTTACTAGCATTGAAAAAGAAAATATTTGGTAGTGCTAAAGAACTAATATCAGGACATGGAAAAGTTTAAAAGATCTGTTAATTCAAAATTACCAAGATAAAAGAAATGAAGCTACTTTGTTAATTGAAATATGCGAATTAAAGCAAACAAACGAATCAATATTAGCTTTTCATAAGAAATATACTGAATTATTTTTATTGTATAAAAGTAAAGTAGAATTAAGCTTAGAAGATAATGAACTTAAAAATATGATCGCATTTGGTCAACAATATGCAACACAATGTTTTATAAAAAACTGTAAAGAACCATATAGATCACAATTAAGTGCAAGACACCCAGGCACTTTAAGTGACATATCAATTCTAATAACTAACGACCTACAATATGTAAAAACTCAGAATGTACCAAAACCTTCATTCCAACCAAATCCGAATCAAGCACAAAAACCATACCAAACACAAACAAAATATTTTAACCAACACCAGTCACCCATGACAAGAAATCCTAACACACAACACTCACAATTCTCGAAACAACCAGTGCATGTCAAACCTGCATACAAACCGACTCCAATGTCCATAAGTACCAGAACATATAAACCATTTAATAATTTCCAATCCCAATCGAGACCGACATTTGTAGCAGAAGAATTATATAATGTTGAACAAAATTCAGAGAATTATTTCGAAAATGAAGAAACATTAGCTAGTAATAACTTAGAAAATAACGAATTTGAATCCCTAACGATAAATATGATAAGTAATCTACCATATATAAAAATACAAGACCTATTCATTTTAATCGACACTGGCTCATCTCAAAATTTTCTTAGTAAAGATCACGTTTATAAAAATAGATCAAAATTTAGGATATTTAAAGAAGATTTTATTATTAATACTATGAATGGCGAATCAAAGGGTGAAGAATATACTTTTATTAAATATAAAGATAAAAGTCTAAAATGTTATTTATATAACTTTCATTCTAGCTTTCACATACTACTTGGATTTAATGGTTTAAAAATATTAGACGCTCAGATAAATTTAAAAAAATCAAATATTACTATGTTATCCAAATATGAACACAAATTTCAATATTTCGACCAAAATTCGAAACACACTGTATTTAACACCGAAACTATAAATAAATTAAACATCCCAACCGATAATTTAAATGAAAAAGGAAATCAAAATTATGTAGCTGATTGTTTATCCAGGATCAGACCTGCATGTAATATAGAATATAGAAATGATAATATATTTGAAAGCGGAAATCCACTCGTACATTGCATCTCAAAAGACTTCGAAATGAGTCAGGGCTTCGCCGAACAAGTAGATAATAATTATCAAACGAAAAGTAAACGGAGTAAGATTAAAATAATTTCAGATAAAATAGCAGTACAAGTTGAGAACGAACGAACCATAATTCATTTATTAACAAAAAATACATTTAAGGAAAAGCCAACCCAACAAAATATAAAAAACTGTTTGAATAAATTATTAAAATATTTAATTCAAAATGATATATATGAAATTGATCTTCCAAAAATATGTTCTGGGTTAGATAAACAAAAATGGCCCAAAATAGTAAATCTAATTGAAGAAATTTTCCAAAACTCCTCTATTAAGTTTAACGTTTATAAAAAGTTACCAGATAATTTAATACAAAATTATGCTAACTCCGTTGAAATAACTGCAAATAATAAAGACTCCTCTAGCACAGACACTGCTCAATCTAACAACGAGCAAACTAGTTCAGTAGTAGTAGAATTAGACAATAAAGAGTCTTCTAGTACACTCACTGCTCATACAGACGACGAACAACCTATAAATGGTTTAACTTATATCGAATCCCCCATCAATGTTGGCAGAAATCAAATTATAGTAAAAGAAACGAATAATAATAATCAAGTAAAAATCGAAAAACTTTTTGAACAAAAGACACAGAGAATTTATTTATATTTAAACCGAATTAATTGTAATAAAACAATTCTAACATTTATTAAAGAATACTTGCAACCAGGAATAAATTATTATTGTTTAATACCTGAAAAATATATAAACCCATTTAATATAGTCATTCAAACAATGTTTCGCGCTAATAGTTATAAATTAATTTCGTGTAAAAATTTATTAATAGATATTCAGGATAAAGAAGAACAATTGAATCAAACGCGTAATTACCACGAAGGAAAAACGAACCACCGCGGTATCACAGAAACGTATCAAAAATTAAAACAAATGATGTATTGGCCGAATATGCAAAAGGATATCCAAAATTATATTAATCAATGTGAAACTTGTTTATTAAATAAGTACAAAAGAAACCCAATTCAAATTCCGAATATTTTGACACCTACTGCTAATAAACCGTTGGAAAAAATTAATATAGACTTGTTATCCCTTGAAAAAATTAAATATCTAACAATAGTAGATAGCTTTTCAAAATTCGCCCAAGCTTACGAAATAAAGAATCAAAATGCGATAACTATTGTAAATAAATTAATGAAATACTTCTCTCATTACGGAATACCTGTAGAAATAATTGCTGATAACGGCAAAGAATTTAATAATAAATTATTAATGAATTACCTAAGTTTTAGAAAAATTAAAATAAATTTCATAAGTATAGATAATCCAAAATCAAATGGAATTGTCGAAAGATTCCATAGTACATTAATCGAACATATCAGAATTCTTAATCAGAACAAATTATTCAAAGAATTAAAGTTAAAGGAAAGAGTAAATTATGCCCTCATCGCTTATAATAATTCGATACACTCAGCAACGAAAGAAACTCCATTAAATATATTGTTAGGACATTTGAGATTAGACAACTTTAAAATAACTGAAGAAATTATTGTAGATTCATATATTCAAAGTCATAAAGAAATAATGAACGAAATATATAATGAAATTAAGAAAAATATAGAAGTAAATAAAGTAAAATATAGTGAGGAATATAATAAAGACGTTAACTTACCCGAACAAGTATATTTAAAACAACATAAAAGACATGTTGGAAAATGTGAAAAACCAAAATTTAAAATCATTGACATAAAGAACATAGTCCCCGGAAAATGTCAAATCATAGACAGTAAAGAGAAAAAACATAAACTCGACCAAATTAAAAGACCTCGTATTGTTACAGATACACAGCCATCGGAGCAACCCAGTTGGTTAAAAATGAAACCATAAACCCCGGAGTAAACATAGTAAGACTAGGTCATACTTACGTACAAACACACGAAAAATATATTTATGTAAATATTAGTATATTAGAGGTATTTAATCAAATTAATAATCTTAAAGAAAATAGAAATAAGTTTTATAAAGAATTAGAACAAAATGGTTACAATTTAAATGAAATAGTAATGAATAAAAATATATTAGAAAATATATTGAACAAAATTGAACTAAAAAGTCATATATTTACGAAACGATTCCGTAGAGGATTAATTAACGGATTAGGGTCAATAATTAAAAGTATTAGTGGAAATCTTGATGCGTCAGATGCTGAAAAATATGATAAACTCATAACAGAGTTATCTGATAAACAAAATACTCTTGGAGATAAAATGAATGAATTAATTTCGAATAATATAAATATAACTCAACAATTTAATAATCAAATTGAAATGAAAATATTAGAGAAAATATATTATTGTTAAAAGAACAAATAGGAAAATATTTGGAAAAACATGAAGTTTATAGAATAAGAAATGTTTTTCACGATCTAAACTTTATAGCAAATGATATTTTTATAACATTGAATCAAATTGAGGAAACTTTCACTTTTTGTAGTTTAAATACTTTACATTTTGGACTGTTATCTCGTGATGAAATAATGAATATAATTAAATTAAAAGTCGAGGAGCCCTTAAATAAAGTAATTATAAAAAATTGGGAAAATAATCATTTAATTAAAACATATTGTAAATATGAAAACTTTGAAATAAAAATGTTGGTCTCCATTTCCATTCCCGAATATAAAAGCCCACTTATCCAGTTTACCCCTATACCCACTTTAAACGAAGATAACTATTATACGTTAGATATCATACCCGGATATTACGAAGAACAAAATAACCAGTTAAAAAGATTAACAGAATGTGTTAAGTTAGACTCGTTAATGTATTTTTGCCAAAAATAGAGTAATGTAATAGAAACCTGTCTGACTAATTTATATTGTAATCATCATACTAATAGTTGTAGTTATATAAAAGTTAATAATAAAAATGATATATTCCAAATACCCAATACTAATATAAAATACTTGTATCTACCTATAGAAGAAGATATAAAAATAGAGTGCGAACAGGATATTATGCAAAAGCAACTTAAAGGCTTATATTCAGTTAATAATTGTAAAATAAATGATGAAAACTTTAAAATTCAAAAATCTTATGGAAAAGTTATTGAATTTAATTTGAATAGTAATGTTCCTATTAAGACAGTAAATAAAACTATAAATATTAAATCATTGGAGAAGATTCACATGAATGAACAAAATCTTATAAAGTTAGATAAATCTTATTCGCATTCTGAAGTAGCTAAGCATTGTGTAACTATGATATTGTTATTAATAATTATTGGAATAGTAATAGTACTGTTAAGAAATTGTAAGAGGAAATATGATAAACAAACTACGAAACCTAATAATGATAATAATTCTCACAGAGATATATTTTCATCTAGCACGGGAGGAGTTATATAGAGACATCGCCCATATTGCATCAGAAAGTGCTATCTAAATTCTCATGTAACTAGATATCATATCTCCTCATATAAAAAGGTAGATCATAGCTTTGTCACGTAGTTCTACAGTTGCTACAGATAGTTCAACACTCTTAAGTTCCATTGTATAATTCATGTAATCCTTTGTTAAAGAAATAAATAGTTTTTAAAAACTCGTATTTCTGAAATAAATACGTAATTTATACATGCGCGATGTTTATTTATTTATTTATTTATGTTACGCTGTACAACAAGAATTTAATCCCAATTACAGTACAGGGGCCGCACTCACCGAGCCGCAGTGTGGTAGTTTTTTTTTTATTTAATAAATGTTATTGACGTACCTCATTTTTATGACCAGTTATGTACCATTCATTATTTTTCGAATCTGATTTTGGAGTTTTACTTTACATTATATTAAAATATCATTTATTCAACTTTCATAATAATTTTGATATCTTACTCGGATTAGATAATTTAAAACTGTTGGAAGCAAACATTGATTTAGCACGCGACAAAATTATAACACCCACACAAGAAATTCAAATTCAGTATCACAAAATAGTACCACATCCTTATTACATAAGAATTCCATCAAATTCAGAAAAAGTTACAAAATTGTACGTAGATAACATTGCAAATGGAGATGCGCTTATCTCTGAGACACATGTGAATAACTTGATAATACCAGAAGGCATTGCAAAAGTGCAAGATCATCAAATTCTGTACCCGCTTATCAACACCAGTGACAATGACCTGATTATAAAATCTTTTAATCGCATTCAAGCTCAGTCTTTAGAAAATTTTGAAATAAATAATTTAAATTTTAATAAACAATATTCAAAAAAATCTTTTGATCTTAACAAAATTCGAACAGAACACATGAATAGCGAAGAAAAATTAGCCATCTCAAAATTATTAAAAGAATTTTCAGAAATTCTTCATGATGAAAATAACGCTCTAACTTTTACGAACGAAGTAAAACATAAAATCCGTACCAAAGACGAAATCCCGACATACACTAAGACATACCGATACCCGGAAATTCATAGAACGGAAGTACAATCACAAATAAAAAAAATGCTCGATCAAAAAATCATTAGGCCATCCCATTCACCCTGGTCATCTCCAGTGTGGATCGTACCTAAAAAACTTGACGCGTCCGGAAAAAAGAAATGGAGAATTGTTATCGACTATAGGAAGTTGAACGATAAGACTATAGACGATAAGTACCCCATTCCCAACATAACCACTCTACTAGACAAACTCGGCAAATGTCAATATTTTTCAACACTCGATCTAGCATCCGGATTTCATCAAATTGAAATGAGTAAAGAAGACATTCAAAAGACCGCATTCAATACAGAAAACGGACACTATGAATTCTTAAGAATGCCATTTGGTTTGAAAAACGCACCCGCGACATTCCAACGAGTCATGGATAACGTTTTAAGAAATTTAGTGAATGAAATTTGCCTAGTTTATCTGGATGATGTTATCATATTCAGCACCAGCCTCCAAGAACATGTTGAGAGTTTAAGATCAGTATTCGATAGATTAAAGAAAGCCAATCTCAAAATTCAACTAGACAAGTCTGAATTCTTTCGAAAAGAAGTGGCTTATTTAGGGCATGTTGTTACACCCTCTGGCGTAAAACCGAACCCCGACAAAATTATAGCTATCAAAAACTACCCTATTCCGAAAACTACCAAACAAATAAAAGGATTTTTAGGCCTCCTAGGATACTACCGGAAGTTTATAAAAGATTTCGCTAAATTGACAAAACCACTAACCAAATGTTTAAAAAAGGGTGCTGAAATCAAAATTAACGACCCTGATTACGTAAATTGTTTTAATATCTGCAAAAATCTTTTAATTAATGAACCGATACTTCAATATCCCGACTTCACTAAATCTTTCAATTTAACTACCGATGCGAGCAATTTTGCTATAGGTGCAGTTCTTTCACAAGGACCTATAGGTTCAGATCTCCCTGTTGCGTATGCAAGTAGAACATTAAACGAATCGGAGCAAAATTATTCTACAATTGAGAAAGAACTACTCGCGATTGTCTGGTCAACAAAATATTTCAGACCGTATCTTTTTGGCCGGAAATTCAAAATTATCACCGACCATAAACCACTACAATGGTTATTTTCGCTTAAAGAACCAAATTCTAAATTAGTACGTTGGCGGCTTAAATTAGAAGAATTCGATTTCGAAATATCTTATAAAAAAGGCTCGTTAAATAAAAATGCTGACGCTCTTTCTCGTATCGAATTAAATGTTAAAACAGTAGAACCCGGTACCGAAAATCTTTTCGATTGGTATATCGAAAATTTTGACGAAACATTCAATACAAATAATGATTCACAATCTATGATTGTAGAACCAGACGATACCCCAGACTCAGACTCAAACTCAGACACAAACAACACTGTTCACTCAAATTTAGAAAATCTCATTATTGGAATTCCAATAAGTGAATCAGCTGTTAATGCAGGTAAAAACCAAATAATTATATCGGAAGTATTACATTCACCCTCAAAACCTAAATTAACCAAATTGCACTCGGATAAAATGCGAATTAATATACAATTATCTAAAACTAATTTCGAAGCAGATTCAATAAAATTTATTAAAGAATTCGTAGTTCCAAAAGTAAAATATTATTTATATTTTGAACATCCTGTTTATGAACAATTTACTAAAGTCTTACAAAAACATTTCAAAAATGCGGAAATCAACTTTGTAAAATGTAACACAAAATTATTAGATGTAGAGAATGAAGACGACATACAAGAAACAATACAAAATTATCACACGGGCAAGACCAATCACCGTGGAATTCACGAAGTTTACAACCAATTAAAGAAAAAATATTACTGGCCAAATCAAATAAAGACTATAACAGATTACATTAACCAATGCGAAGTTTGTTTAGCCTCAAAATATGAACGAAACCCAGTTAAGCCGAAATTAAACATAACACCAACACCGAACAAACCTTTTGACACTATTCATATCGATACACTCAGTTTAGAAAATTGTAAATTTCTTACAATAATTGATGCTTTTTCAAGATATGCGCAAGCATACAAAATTAACTCAACAAATGCAATTGAAGTGACAAGTAAACTAACAAAATTCTTTTCTCATCATGGCATTCCAAAATTAATTATCTCAGATAACGGAGTAGAATTTAAAAATTGTTTATTGAAAGAATTGCTAACTTTACACAAAATCGATATACACTTCACTAGTTCTCAACATCCAAATTCAAACGGTCTCGTGGAAAGATTCCACTCTACTCTTATTGAGCATATTAGATTATTTAATTTACAACAAAATTTCAAAAACGAAACAATCGAAGACAAAGTTCACTATGCTATCCTAGCTTATAACAACACAAGTCACACCGCGACCGGATTAAAACCAATAGAAATAACAAATGGTCACTTAGAAACAAATTCACCCCTTGACGTAGAGCTAGAAAAACAAGTAACACAAGATTACGTGCAAAAACACAAAGAAAAGACCAAATTAGTCTACCAGAACATTAACGAAAAAATGCATAACACAAAATCAGATTTGATAAATAAATTAAACGAAAATCTCGAAAATTTACCTAACATTCCTCAAACCGTTTTCGTACACAATAAACAAAAAGTCAATAAAACAAAACAACCAAAATTTAAGAAAGAAAAAATTAAGACAATAAATCAAAATTTAAAAACTGCCGAAATTGAGACAAATCCTAATGACAAAAAACAACCAAAAATACACCTGTCAAATATAAAAAGACCAAGAAAAATAATTCATAAAAATTACGCTATTCCAGGTCCTTCCTGTTCACGTACTCCTACGGATTAAACATCAAGAATATTACACAAAACACAGGACTACTGACAATAAACCTAGGACTAGCAAAACTACAAAAAACCACACATACGTTCATTCACTACTACGACCTACAACCACTCTTTAAACAATATGACAGTCTGAATACACAATACAACAATCTCAAACAAACAATTACAAACAATAAAATAATTTTGAAAGAATTTGAAAACGATGACAAGATTATCCAATTTATTCAAAATTCTATTGACGAAAAAATTAGTCACTTATCAGTACACTTTCAAAAATCTAGATCAAAGAGAGGATTAATAAATGGACTCGGATCCGTAATTAAATCCATAACGGGTAATTTAGACGCTGATGATGAAAAACGATACACAAATATTCTAAACCATTTACAAAACAATCAACACAAAATAGACAATCAATTAAAACACCAATACTCTGTCAATAACCAATTAATCGATTATTTCAATCACACAATCGACACTATCAAACAAAATGAGATAATACTCAAAAAGAAAATTGAACAATTGGCACATATTGTTATCGGTGAAACCCAAGATCAAGAGAGATATTTTTTAAAAGAAATTTTTAGTCAACTAAATACTTTACTAACGTTAACTCTTAATACTTTGCAAGATATAGAAAATTCTCTAACTTTTTGCAAACTTCACGTTATGCACCCAAGTATAATAAAAACTAATGATCTGTATGTAGAATTGAATAAAATTTCAAAATACTATAATCATGAATTACCTCTCGAACCATTACCGGAAAATATATCAGAATTAGAAAAATTAATTACTGTAAATTGTAAACTCCAATCAGATAAAATAATTTATTTTATCGAAATTCCTATTAATTATGAAACAGATTTCCAATTACTTCATCTCATTCCAATACCTACCCGATATCAGTCTGAATTTGTAACAATTATACCAAGTAATGAATATTATTTAAAATCAATCGATGGTCATATTAAAGCTCTAAATGGCGTATGTACTAAAGGAAATAATAATTACCAATGTCCAAACAAAATGTCAGAAGTAGATGACAACTCCTGCGAGAAGAATATCATCTCAAGAAACAAGAACGAAAATTGCGAGTACTTAAGAATAAACATTAAACGAAATCATATAGAAACTTTAGAAGAAGCGAATCAATTTTTAGCCGTATTTCCTAAACCTGATGTTATTCAAGCTTACTGCAAGCACGGCGACGAAATAAAGAATTTACAAGGCATATTCTTAATTAAAGAAGACGATTGCCAAATAAAATTTCAGAAGCAGAAGTTAAACTTCAAAGAAGGTACCTTTGGCAAACCAACAACAATAGAAAACTTCAATATCAAGCTTAATACTTCGCAAATACCAAAAATGACAGTCGACCTGAACTCCATCCAAGAATTAAAAATACCAATAAACAAGTACGAAGAAATAGAACAAGATCAAGACAACAATAACCTCATAAACTACCCCACGATAATATTATACGTAATTATTATCATTGCTGGCATCATCGTGACGATAATTTACGGAAGAAAATGGCTTTTAAAATCCAAATCAACCGAACGTCCAGACCTTCAATCGAGAATATCAGCCAATAAATCGAACCTGATTCTTCCCGATGAAGCTCAATTTTAAGGAGGGAGGAGTTAGCGAACCACTATTCCCATAGAAGACGCTGAATCCGCAAGAATCCCCACTAGTAGTTGTAGTCATATTTCATTTTTTATGTTAGACTCTCATAATGTAGTTAGTTAAGAATTGACCTCTGTTTTGTAAAGATCTACTTTTGAATGTTATAATAAATCTTTGTGTCAAATTAAATTTTTTTAAAAACTCGAATCTCAATTCAAGTTTCGTAATTTATATATATATATATATATATATATATATATATATATATATATATATATATATAAATGTATGTATATATATATATATATATATATTTATATTTATATATATATATATATATATATTATATATATATATATATATATATATAATTAAATTGGTGAAAATTGTTTGTCGTCTGTGGGATCGAACCAGGGTTCTCAAGATCCACAGGCCGACTCGATACCACTGAGCCACCTACCCCATAATATAGTATTTATAAACAGCAACTTCCGAGATTTTACGTCAAATATCTGTTTTAGAATGAAAATGAAGTAGATGGATCCGGCTTAGACAAGAGTCATTTGTTCGCAGCTCATGTAGATCACAATAAAATGAAATATGAATTATTCAGTACACTATTTAGTAATGGCTTTCTGGAACTGATAAATAAATATATCAATTATACCAGCTATTACCCTTATCGCATGAAGAATCCTGCTGCAGATGTATATCATGATATTGACATCATTTACGGACTTAAAAGTATGTATTATTTTCCTTTAAAATATGTTCAACCTGCTACGAAATCTGTTGGATATGAAAGAAAATTTGGGATTTGTTATGAATTTTTTTTTAATACGTTTTTCCAGGTCTCCGGATATTTTTGCAAGATTAATCTAATGGAATAGTACAATAAGCATGGAATGCTACACATTTCATACGAGTATAAGTATGTAGCGCGAGTCGCAAGCGAGTGCTGCAAATCATACGAGTATGAAATGGGCATACAATGCAAGTTGTACACTATACTTATTCCACGACCACGATATTATAGCCCTATTAATGTTTGTTTCAATAATAAATATGTCCCAATTTCACTATACCAGAATGACATTTCAAAGTTAGTATCCTAGCACCTAGCAGTAACAACAAAACAAATATTAATAAAATAATAAAAATAATACCTGAAATAGATCTCCGACATCAACAACTATTAGCGTGGACAATCAAAACAACTTAAATCATAACCTTAAAAGTTCATGTTCACCGAAAATGATTTTTAATAATGGTAAAAATATTACATTCAATATCACTAATATAATAAATAACTAACTAACTGATTCAATAAATATTTCTGTTTATAATATTATACTAAAATAAAATAAATTCTTCAACCATTCTCAATTTATTATTGACAGCTGGAATACGGCATACGGCCGAACTTCGGATTGGAATGAATTGCCGAACCGCGCTAGTTTTAAATTTGAAACAATTTATTATTTATGACAGAACTGTACGAGAATGAATTCGTTTTTGACATAATTATGCGAGAATGTTCATTCCTGTACAGTTCTGTCACTTTTCCTATGGTAACCTAAAATATGTTTGCAATGTACCTCATTTCCCTAGCAACAACAAACACACAAGGAACAGATTTCTAAGTGGTCGTAGAAAAAAATATTTCTTTTTTCAGGATCGTGTATTGTTGCACCAAACAAAATACGTTCTTTTACCGGACACAATATCCCATTTGATGGAAGTAAGCAAGTAGCTTTCATAGAATGTACCGAAAACGGAGAGAGAGGAATGATGGTTGAAAAAATTAATGAGATTCATGTTGGATTTAAATTGTACTCCAAGAATGATATCATTGATGCTGCCGTTCACGGAGACAAAATTAAAATAGCACTTAATGGAGACGAGCTCCATAATTCATATTTACCGAAGCAAGCGAACATCAGGTAAAAAAAAACTATAAATAGAGTAGGTCTGCAATTGCAGAATTTAATGGATATTCTTTGTTAATTTTTACTTTCTTGTACGAAGTAAAAGAAGTTTTGTAAAATATCCATTTTGAACATCCGTGAATCCATTTTGACTTATTTCGTCGTGACGTCTGTATGTACGTATGTATCTCGCATAACTCAAAAACGGTAAGCCGTAGAAAGGTGAGATTTTGTATTTATAACTGTTATAACATCTAGTTGAGCACCTCCCTTTTTGGTCATTATATAACTACCGGAAGTGTTACTTTACTTGAAGCCTATAATAGATTTTAACGAAAAGCTATATTAAAATATAATCCAAAACTTTTCATATTTGGTATATAAAACTACTATATCAATGGAAATAACATAATAGGTTTGGGTCAAAATGGACTAACCAAGTGATACATTACATGAAGCTGCTAACAGTTTTTCTTGAAAACAATGGTATTAATTTGATTTTAGAAATAAATGCTGCAAATAACAGTTTTAGAGAATGAAATTCTGCGTCTAGCACATTAAGAATTATTAAATTAGCCTTTTGTATAAGTGAGATATCTGAATTTAAAAGTTGTATATTTCTTGTTTCTTATAATTAAGTTTGCTATGGATTAGAACCAAAAATACGGAAAAAGTAAAAAACTAATGTCAATGTAAAATTACGTCAAATATGTGCAATACAAAAATGGAGATATAGTATAATACGCGTACAAGGAAGTCATGTGGTGTCCATATAACATTTTTTATTTTCATTTCTGTTACAGTATTCGATTCTTGGAGAAAAACGTTGTTCTAATTGCGGATCGGAAAATCAACATATATTATAATACCGAATATATTTTGATTAAGGCTAATTCAATTTACACCGATTTGATTTGTGGTGTTTGCAGCCAAGTATAAAACTTACAAATTCTATTTTTAATTTATATATTATTATTATTAAATCTCTTGTTACCCTGTCGGGTGTCGATTTAATTTAGTTACCTATTTTAAACAATTAATTGACAAGATTATTTTGTAGATACGAGTATTAATAAAATATTCTTATACAAGTATACTTGATTCTAATTTTTTAAGATGGCCTTATTTTTACATATAAAAAGCCATGCATAAGTGCTTGTGTGTTCCTTATATGTTTTTGAATCGTTCATCTGATTGCAATGACACTGTGGCCGACGATAGTTTCTATCTTAAAAAATATACCGCCCCCTCCCTCTTTAAGAGGTGGTCAAATGGTAAGTTTGATATCTTCAATAGGAACCCCCAGTTTTATTGTAGCTTTGGATTCAGCATCCCGAAACACGTAGGTTTTGTGTGAAATATTTTTTTGAATTAGTAAGAGAGGCTTTGTAATCTCAAAGATAAATTTTTGCGGATACTGCACAAAATGGTATTTTTTGTATTCTGGGTTGTGCGCTTCGTAGATTTTTGGTTCCAGGTTGACGTGAAAGTATTTTTAAGGATGTAGGTAAAATGATAGGGGATGTTTCATTTTTACGTGTAAAAATTTTAAATTCATTAACCTATACAAATTTATAATTTTAGTTTTTTGCAATTGATTTTGTTTTGTTTAATAGAATTTTATTTTCAGGACATATAAATATTCTGAAACAGATATAATTGGATTTAATTTTTTTGTTCTAGCACCAGCTACAAAAATATCCCTGTTGATCCTAGATATAAATCTTACTATGATATTTTTTGGTTTAGATGTGTCAGGTTTAACTGGTGCGACTCGATGTATAGCGTCCACATCATTTTCAGTTACTGGGTTGTAATGATTTTCTTCACCATCACCCGCCATGCTTGCCTGCAACTCAGGTAGCAGATCTACGATTCAATTTTTTTGCTGGATTATTTCTGTAGTTCATTTTTTCATCACGAGAGAGAGATGAGTTTTTTCTGGCTGGCTGTCAAACGGATTCTGCTTCGAGATTTCATCGAAGACGGTCGATCAAGGGTTCTGCCTTTAGACTTCGTCGTGATCGGTTGATTTTGTGGATGCTGTTCGAGATCTTATTTGGTGTCGGCCATGTTGGCTTGAGTTTTTTGATTTTGTGAAGATAACGACGATATCCATGAACATCACCGTGCTGACTACATCTTGAGAGTAAGTGTTCAAGTTAAGATTTTACTGATTTGAAGTTTATTACTTGAAACTGTTTATTTTTGATATTTGATTTCAAGCTTTTAAATCATTTATTGACTGAACTATTTCATTCCAACAGGACTGAGGGAAGGTAGAAGTTGGAGAAGCCGGTAATTTGCGGATGATACCTTTACATGTATTGCATAACCAACATAAAGAAGTATTTGTTTTTGATAATGCTTTTTTGTCCTCTGCACTTAATTCAATGCAAGACAGATGGTAACTTGTTTTACATGATGCGTTTGTGCAGTTAACTCTGCTGTTATTTTTACTTATGGGATTATTACAGATACTACATAGTAATACCATTGTTACTTAGTACTCAAATTCATAATATAGGTGTAAGAAATATAAAATAGTCCGGACCTGGTGTTGATGAGTAGTGTCAGTAGCTCGTTTTTAACAGAAGTGTGAGACAAGGTCAACCTACTTCGATTAATACGCGCACAAAACTGTTCAGTTAAGAGATTTTTTAAATTTAGTAAAAAATTAAATGACTTACAAATGTTTTCTTATTTAGATCACCACTGCAAACTTAGATTTATAATACTCTTATACAGGGTGAGCCTAGGAAGCCGAACCCCCATTAACTTTTTTATTATAAGAAATAAACAAATGTTCTTCATATGGAGGTTTTAGTATATTAAATATACTATTTTATGATACAAAACCGCCATTTTTATCTCTTTCTAACGATGTATTACTTGACATAAATGTTTATGAAAAAAATCGAGATAAATAATATAATTGAGTAATATCAGATACTATTTTTATTCAACTATGCTAGGTGACTATGCGAAATTAAACAAAATGTAACAAGGTAAAATGAATGACAAAACACGTGAAACAAGTAACAAATAAATATCTGCATTGTTGTTATTAATTTTACGTAAAATAAATATATCTTTCTTATTTAGCTTTAAAATGGGTTTCATATTATTCCTAATGCGATATTTCACTTTAAAATTATAACTAGCAATGTTTGTAAACTATGAAGTGCACAAGGGCGCACCAGGAGCACGGGGCGCCTGTGTAAAAATTTTTGATGGTGCCCCATTAATTAGAACATTTTTCTACGATTGCTACGAAAAGTTGACAATTACGCTCTCATTTATATTAAAGATATTAAATGCGCGCTTATTTCAATAGTTACCAGGGATACAAACAAAACAGAAACTTGTCATATTGACAGTTGACAGAACAAATTTATTTTCAGTACGCATACGTTTTTTAATAATTTGAAGATGCAATCGTAGAAAAAATTATGTGTGTATCACGAGCGTAAAGTGTCTTTGTTCCTCTTACACTATTGCAGCTCTCGCCTTCGGCTCGCTCTGCAATTACCGTGTTCGAGTAACAAAGAATTACTTTACGCTCTTAATACACAAATAACTATTGTATCAAAAACTAATATTATAAATATTTTGCATGCCTAGGTGATAAGAGCCCCAACAACTATAGGTTAGGACACTTTAATTTTTAATTCTCTAGTAGTATTTTTAAGTAATACGTCATGAATAAAAAATGAATCATTAATTTGAAATACTATAATTTTTTGGCTTATGTTTAGGGACATTTAAATGACTGTTTTTTTTATATTCTTAACGCATTGAAATAAAAAAAAACACAAAGATTTAAATAGTCTGTGTAAACTTTTTTATTCAAAATACAAAATTACAAACACAAGAAAACAGATAAACAACAATAATAAATTAAAAATATAATATAAACATAATACATATTATACGGTAAATTAAATACAAACAATGTAAATAAGTCATTAAATAAATTTTACTCTCCTAGCTTTTAGCAAAGAAAAAGTTTGGATATCATGAATATCAAGTTTGTTCAGTATGTCAGACTGAATTGAAATTATTGCGAGATCTGATAATCTATTTTTCGCCATTGTGGAGCGTAAATAACTCTTTATGATTTTAAATTTCAAAAAAGACCGCTCCGCGGACGCAACTGACACAGGTAATGATAAAAGAATACGGAGTGCTACAGTAAAATTTGGATAAACTCCTACTAAATCATTTGAATAAATATAATGAATTATTTGGGATATATCTTTTTTGAATTCGTAATAAATATTTGATATTGTAAAATTACTTCACATAAATGAGTTAATTTCGCTTGTAATTTTTTGCAGCCAGATAATAGGTATTCTTTATTTTGTAAATTATCTAATGAATATAAAAATTGGATTGAATCCATATGTTCTTTTAATAAAGAAAATCTGTCCTGTAATGAAATTAAAGTTTGATCTATTATTGTTACAGTTAGATTTAGGATTCACCACTTTGTTCATTTTCATCATCATTATAATCACATGAAAATCATAACATTAGTATTGTAATTCATTCTTGACTACATCTCATCCTTTTTTTTGTACTTACCTTATGTCTGCTCTATTTCTGTTCAATCACCTGTGTTATCATTTAGTCATCTGTCAACATTTCACCTTCACCTTCTTTTGACATCTCTGGTGCTGCACAACGGCAAGTCAGGACACTAGTTATTTACGGCAGCGTATGCAACTGTTACTGCTATGCTGTCGTACAATTCGACGATGGACGCCTTGCAGGGGTAGATGACACTTTGTGGTATTTTACTTGATTTTACTTGTCGCCGGAAATGCGTTGAATTTTAACGGTTTTAATAATTTTTTTTCACTGTTTAACCAGTTTTTGAGCGAGAGGTGCGACATTTTTTTGCAAATTCGCGATATAGTTGAAAACGAAATTGCCCAATTTACTGGATCAGCGTCGCTACCGCTCCAAAAGAATAATAATTAAAGTAATTATTAACACGGATCATTGTTCGCTTCATAAAATTCACTTCAAGCCGCATACCAACTCAGGTAAATTACTAGTATAGTTTTCTTAAATCGTTTATTTTAAATTCAATACATTAACAAGTGTCATCAACTATGCAAGTCGTCTAATCTTGGTTTTGTTTTCAGGCTTTTCATTCCTATTCTTATTTTTATTTTGGATTTTTTTCCTGACTTTCCGTTTTGTGTGCTTGGTTACTCATCTCAAGCTCATACATTTCATCGTGTTTGAGCTACATTTACGTCACGCATCTTCATCGTTTGTTCCTGGGCCTTCGTGCTGTTGCGACCGAGTCATTCCTGAGGAACGACCTTGGATCCTGTTACGTCACGCTCCTCCGTGGACGGACCGCACCCAGTCATCGCCCATTGGCAGCGTCCTGGCTACCCTCGGCAGAGAGAGCACAGGTAAGCCTTATCATTTTATTTTACATTATTGTATATTTGTTATTTACGCTCAGTACTCACGACTGATAATTCTTACCTGTATCGCTATTGTAAGAAGTCTAGTCAAGCTACGGCTGTTGGCACAATTTAGTTTATTTATTTATTGTTGCACCAGTGTTGTGTAGCTCGTGCTTCGTGGTAGTAGTAGGATTGGTTGAGAGTCAGTATTGTCGGCTACCGTCGTATACATCGCAGGTACCTCCGATTCATCGACGTTCGTTGCGCCGTATTGTTTCAGTTTTATGCCACGTTGGCAACAACAACGATCCTACGTGCTAGAGTGGACACAGCGCCCCTTCACTACGCTTTACAATCCGTCATCTTCTCCGGTGCGTGTATCCTTGACTGGATTTTCCCACGTCTCGTTATCCTGGCGAGTAATTCTGTCAATAACTAGAGCGATCATTATTTTTGTTTTGTATACGTTTACCTTCAATATATGTATATTTGTATTCAGTATACGACTAGTTTACTTCCCCACCGCTACTTAGAAATCGTTTTAGCGCCGAACCCGTCCGTAGGTTTTGACGATCACTCCTTCGTCGAACTGTTGAGGCACAGATCGTCTGGCGCCCCGAGCTTTTCTCACACAAAATTGTCGTACCCACACCGACTTCGACTTGAGCCTAGCTGAGGTTCGACCGGCCGGGTGACGAGGCCCACCACGCGTGAGCATCGTTATAATCTTACCATTTAATTTTTATCCTGAAGTTGTGAAACAGCCTGGATATACTAGATTTTAATTATTATTACATACTATTGAGGATTTCGTTCTAATATCTCTCCTATGTTAATAAAAATTACCCTGCGAAATATCCCATCTATTTACCAAAATCATAAACTATATGATAGTAAAGGAAACTAAGACACGTTTCAACATAATAGCGAGCAAATCTCATATTAGAAATATAAGTTAAATCAATCTCTATAACTGTCTAATAGAATAAAATACAAATATTTTAATAACGATATAATAACTAATAACATATAATAAAAAATATTTTGTAACATTATTCTTTATGAATTAATATTTAAACTTTTAATTCCTACATATAAAATAAATACACACTTAACATGAAACTTCAGCTGGAATTAAATTACCGAAGATAGAGTTGTTCGGCACGTGTTTAAATGCATCGAGGTTTCTAAAGACTATTTGCGAGCGACCCACCACATGATAAAATTCACACATATTCATATTCAAATTCAATTCAAAGGTACACATTTCCGTATACTAAAATTGTTTGTCTGGTAATCAGTTGATTACCCAATTCCAGCGTGAAAGTACAAACATTTCACCCTCACAGTAATTATCTTCTCTTTTTAAGTCGGGCACATCTGAGAAGCAGAGTTGTAAACAACTACCTCGTTTTTGAGTTATTTTTCTCTAAAATAATCTGGACAACAAAAGATTGTGTTAAAGTATGAATCAGTTACGTTGCACATTTTTACGACACCTGTATGTCATTTTTGTTTATAACAATTATGTATTATAATTATTATATTTATATATTAAAACAGACAGTAAAATATGTATTTTATGGATATAAAATTTACATCATCTATTTTAGTGGTGGCTCATGGGTAAATTTACAAAGATGTCGGTTCATATTTTAATAAATATACAATAATTAAAACATAATTTATTTTTTAATGTGTTTATCAGTATTGGGATAAAGTGATAATTCATCAGTCAGATAAGTAAAAAAACTCACATCAAATTGTGTGTGATGAGTATGAGATTCAAAAGAAAGTTGTTGGAAGAGTGCGTATGACTCATTTGAAATATTTTAGGCATGTGGATTGGATGTCGAATGAAAGATTGGTGAAACAAATGTATGTTAGTAAAATTAAAGGTGCGAAATTGCATGAAGAACCTAAGAATAAATGGATGAATATAATTGAAGTGTTCTAACGTTAATGAAAGTTTTCGAGTGTGAAAAATAAACGGGCTTGTAAGAAAGGAATTAAGAATGTGAGTGAAGCAAAAGTGGTGTGTCTGGATAGGATTGTTTGGCGAAGATTGATTAAGTGATGAATCTAATGAATAAATGTTCAATGGTTCGTTCTACTTCATTTCATGGGATATAGTATGATTCTGTATATGTATGGATCGAAACATGGCCATGGAAAAGCAAAGAGGACACGTGGCTAAGGAGCCAACATGATAGAGCGACAAAATTCCAAAATTATTATATGGGGTTACTAATAAATGGAACATGAAAATAAAAAAATTAATGGTATTATGCGATAGAAACAAAAAAATTTCAGCCTCCAAGTCAACCTACTAGGTATACTAGGCTGAAATTCTGTGGAACTTAGAAAAGTTATCATTTTATGTTTATTGGTTTCACTATGTATTAGCAACATGGACAATTATTTGTCTTTTTACTTCCTTGTACGAAGTAAAGGAAGTATTGTAATCGCGAAAATTTTCGGTTCTCAGATTTCAACGTAATAAACAATATAGACAAATAAATATTCTTGTTCTGCGTAAACTATTTGAACAAAATTGACATTATGGTATTCTCATTTGTTATTAATTGCTCTTATTGATCAAATATGTACATTTTACAAAGAAAGAATACACAGAATATTTAAACTCGAGAAAAAAAGATGGGTTGCAATTATTGAGAGAATAATATATTTTATTATTTATTTAGCCGGACAAAATTTAGCTTTACTCTAATAAATTATACGAAGACGGCAATGGTAATTTCCTAAAATTAATTGAAACAATACTCTGTATGTTTCTGACACGATAAATAAATAATTGAAACAATATGTTTTTTTGACAATGTAATGTCTGAGCATGTTAGACGAATACAAAATAATAAAGAAAATATGCCTCATTATCTTGGAAATTCCATTCAGAATGAAATTATATCTTTTGTTGCACATAAAATAAAAAATATAATAATAAATAATTTGAAACTTAGTAAATATTACTCGATAATATTAGATTGCACCCCAGATAAAAGTCGCAAGGAGCAAATGACAATAATTGTGCGGTTTGTTAGCCTAAATAATACTACAAAAAAGGTAGAAATACTTGAACATTTTTTGGGTTTTTTTTAATGATACTGAAAGAACTGGGAAAGGATTAACTACATTTGTGGTAAAATGGTTAGATAAAGAAAATATTAACATTCAAGATATACGCGGCCAAGGGTACGACAACGGTGCAAACATGCGTGGCAAAAATTGTGGTCTCCAAAAACGTATACTAAATATTAATCCTCGCGCCTTTTTCGTACTCTGTGCCGCACATAGCTTGAATCTAGTGATAAATGATGCCGCAAAAAGTTCTTTAGATATAGTAATTTTTTTTGGTACCTATTGTACAAGAAATATATGTATTTTTTCGGCATCAACTGCTCGGTGGGAGATACTTATGAAAGAAGTGCCTACATTAACTCTTAAACCTCTTTCTGATACAAGATGGGAAAGCAGAGTGGAAGCCGTTAGAGTGTTGAGATATAATTTATGTTGCATTTATGATGCATTATACGTCATTTTTAATGATGAGTCAAGGTCTTTGACTATAATAATATGGTACAATATTTTCTCAAGAATAAATGTAGTCAGTAAATTAATGCAAAAAGCTGACCAGATTATATCCGACGTTACAGAACATTTGAATAATTTATGTACTTCTCTGAAAGAGTTCAGTAGTGATGAAAGTTTTAAAAAACTTCTCGATGAAGCTAAAACACTAGCAAGTGATATTGACTGTGAATCAAAGTTTTCATCTGAAACTATGGTTCGACCACGTAAAAAGAAACAAATGTTCGACTATGAAAGTAGAGACACAATAATTAAGGACCCGGAAATTAATTCTAAAATCAATTTTTATTTTATACTTTTAGATGTAGCAATAGGAGAAATAGAAGAACGTTTTAATGTGTTAACTAGCCATAATAATGATTTTAATTTTTTTTAAAAATCTACATTCTTTGACATATGGAGATAAAGAAACAAGGTTAAACTATTGCATGGATTTGCACAATAAATTATTATTTTTAGATAACAATGAATCAGACATTGAAAGTATTGACCTATGTGATGAAATTGAACTTATAGCAACATATATAAATCGTAACATGAATGCATTTAGCGTACTGGAATTTATACATTCCAATGATTTAGGGACACTATTTCCCAATATCGGCCATCGCTTACTTACTTACTTATCCTGACCTCTTCTACCTTTCGGTGTAGAGGAATTGGAGTTAAGTTTTGCCTTTATTACAAAAGTCTTTCCACATTTTCCTGTCCTTTGCTGTCTCTTTGGCACTGTTCCACTCACTATTATTCTTATTTAAAACTCCGACTAATTGCTTGTCCCACGATTTTCTGGGACGACCTCTTCCTTTCTTTTTAACAGTGACCGACCATACTTGCTTTGCTGTTCTTGTGTCTGGCATCCTCACCATATGACCCCACCAGTTTAGCTGCCTTCTTTCTATTAAAGTCTCTAGGGATTCTACACCTAGCCTCTCTCTGATTGACTCATTTTTAAATTTGTCACGTTTTGTTACCCCTAGAATCCTTCTTAAAAACTTCATCTCACATGCTCTCAACATAGATTTGTGCCTGTCTGACAAAATCCAAGACTCTGCTCCAAATAACAAAGCTGGTACAAATACTGTATTATAAACCTTGACTTTCGTTATCTTGTTGACTTCCTTTTTATTTATAAATGACTTTACCAGTGAAAAGTAGATCTTATTTGCAATATTTATTCGGTTATTAATCTCCCTGTCCAAGTAACCATCACTTTGAATCATTGATCCAAGATACTTTATATGTTCTACTTGTTTCATAGCATCGTTTCCAATTTTAATCTGTGCCTCGACTCCAACTTCACCTAGCACCATTATCTCTGATTTTTTAAAATTTATTTTCATGTTGTAGTCATCCAACTCCTTTTTCCAGTGTTTCAGGTATTCTTGCAAGTTTGTCTTGGTTGTTGCACATAATACAAGATCGTCAGCATACAATAGTTCTTTAACTATAACCGGCCGTAAGTTTCTGTAACCTATAGCAACCCCTTTGGTCTTGTTTTTTACCGCTTTGGTTACTTCGTCCATGACTGTAATAAATAATAGCGGACTTAGTATACTTCCTTGCCTGACACCCTTTCTTGTTAGAAATGAATCTGTACAGTAGTTATGGAACTTTATTACGTTACTTGTTCTTCTGTATATGGATTGTATAGCTTCTATTAACTTCATTGGAATTCCTCTCCTTTCTAACACGCTCCAGATTTTTGATCTGTCCACTGCATCAAAGGCTTTTTGTATATCTATGGCACAAGTGTATATTTTCTCTCCCTTCTGTATTATTATTTCACTGATTTGTCTCAATGTGAAAACCCACTCTTGTGTGTTTCTTCCTTTCCTAAAGCCAGCTTGTGTATCTTCTAGTGTTGGTTCTATTAGTTCTCTCAACCTCTTTTCCAGTATCCTTTCATAAATTTTACTGGCTACACATAGTAACGAAATCCCCCTATAATTTTCGCATTCCATTTTGTCACCTCGCTTATGCAACGGCATAATAATAGCCGTTTCCCATCTACTCGGAATTTTCTTGTCATGCCAACATTTGTTTAAAATTGTTTTTAATGCTGTTTCTCCATCTTCCCCCATTAACTTTAACATTTCGGGTTTAATGCCGTCTATACCTGCGGCCTTTCCATTTTTAAGTAATCTTAGTGCATTTTTAACTTCTTCTATCGATATTTCCTCATCAAAGTCTCTACCTGTACTTGACACATCTTCTTTGTCCTTATTCACTTCACTTACTTCTGTATCGTCCGTCCTCTCTAATATATCGCAGAAATACTCTTTCCATCTATTTTTTATATCTTCGTCCTTATTCAACAAATTGCCGTTGTGGTCTTTAACCCAATGAATAGTTACTCCTTTCTCTCGCTTTAGCCCTTTTAACATTGTATACAGTTTTTTTCCGTTCCCTTCACCTCCATTTTCCAATTCATTTCCAAACTTTTCCCATGAATCAGTTTTTGCCATTCTAACTGCATCTTTTACTTTCTTTCTTTGCTTTTGGTATCTAGCATAATCTTCACTTGATTTCGAACTAAGATATTTTTGCCAATAGACTTTTTTAATTTTAATTTCCTTTTTTACTTCACTGTTCCACCATGGCGTCTGCTTTCTCTTATTGGATTTCTTTATCACACCACATACCTTCTCCGCTGCTATCGTTACTGCTACTTCAAAACTATTCCACATTTCATTCAGCTCATTCGATGACCAGCACTTTCTTCTTGACTCCAACTCTTTCCGCACCTCAACTTGATACTTCTTATCGCACTCCTTCTCCAATAGCTTATAACTTCTAATACTTTTAAATTCTACCCGTTCAGGAGAAACTGGAATCGTGTTCTTTTCTTTCCATTTTAACTTTGCTTCAACGAGATAATGATCGCTTCCTATTTCAAATTGTCGTTTCACTCTGACATCTCTAACTTTCTTCCGATCAGTCTTTTTCATTATGAGCAGATCTATAATCGACCTTTCATTTCTACTCTCTACTACCCTTGTGTATTTATGGATGTCAGCATGCTCGTAAAATGTATTAGTTACAAATAAGTCGTTAACAATACAAAAATCAATTATTCTTTGACCATTTGTGTTTAATGTTCTTTCACCATATCTTCCCACTGTTAACTCTGATGTTATTTCGTTATCTCCTACCCTACCATTAAAATCCCCCCCTATAATGAGGGAGTCCCTAGCAGACTCCACGTGTTCTTGTAGACATGACCAAAATGCATCCTTTTCTGCCTTTTTATCTGATTCGTTAGGAGCGTACACTATAATTATCATTACGTTATTATTTTCATTTATTTCATAATGCAACTTCATTATTCTTTCGTTAATGAATTCCCATTTTTTAACTTTATTTAAATTTTCTTTATGAACTAAACAGCCCACTCCAGCTTGTCCCCATGTATGTTTTTCAACTCCTGAATAAAATAAGCCATCGCAATTAGAATATATTTAACTTTTCCTGTTACCGTAGCAAGTGGAGAAAGATCGTTTTCAAAATTGAAAATTATCAAAAATTACTGTAGAACTACAATGAAACAAGACTATGTCTCCAGTTCCAGTAATATCAAAATACCAATCTTGCTTAAAACAAAAAAATCAAATATCTATGTATAATTTTACAATGAGTAAAAAAATCAAGATAATATTGACAAATCATTAGCTTACTTTGTATCTGAAGACATGATACCATATTGTATTGTAGAAAAGGAACGTTTTAGAAAATTTGTAGAAGCCTTAAATCTAGCTACAAATTACCAAGACGGAAAAAATTGACAGAGACCTTAATTCCAAATTTGTACAGTAACACAAAAGATATCATTACAGCTAAATTAAAACAGTCCAGCATATTTTCATTTACAACTGATTGTTGGACATCAGTATCTAACGAACCGTACATGACTATTACTTGTCATTTCATTGATAATAATTTTGAAATTATTAGTGTATGTTTAGGCTGCTTTGAGCTATGTGAAGATCATACAGCTACAAATATTGTTGAAGCATTAAACATGTGTTTATGTAAATGGAACATTTCAGAAACAGTTAAACATTCTGCATTTACAATAGATTACAGCAGAAATATCGTAAATGCAATTCATCAAATGGATAGGGTACATATTTGTTGTTTCGGTCACGCTATAAATACAGCAATATCTACAATATTTGATTCTAAAAGGATTGAAGTAATATTACCATAAATAAAAAATAACGGCCATGGCACAACTCGTTGATACTGATCCAAGCGATAACGCGAGTTAAGCAACGTTGCGCGCGGGGAGTATTTGGATGGGTGACCGTCCAGAGAAACCCGCGTTGCTGTTGACAGAAGACCTAAAACGCGGATCAGGGCGTAATGGCGGCATATGACCTAAGTAGTTGGTGCGCCAAGAAGCCACAAAAAAAAAAAATATTAGAAATATTTTTCCTCATAGTTGGAAAGCTAAACGAGAACTACACGAACTAAAAGAAAAATTTAATATTAGCAAATCTTCAATACCTTCAGTTTCGAAAATTAGATGGTGGTCAGTTTTAAAATTAATTAAAGTAATTGTTGAATAACAGATTATTCTATTTTCATTTTTAAATAATTATGCGAATGGTATATACAAACTATATTTACCAGATAATGACGAGTTTGATTAAAAAAAATTATTATACAATTTCAGAGAATTTATCCGGTGAAAATTATGTTACAGCATCACTAATTTTACCAGTTTTGCAAGTAATTAAAAGTAACTTTTTAAATTTGAAATCCGAAACTGAAATTGATATTACTACAAAAAGTATAAAAACCGAATTTATATCTTTAATTATCGATACTATTGACAACAGATACAGTAATGATGTGTGACGAAATGTTTTTCGTCACTTGCAGTTTAGACTCACCGATGTCCGGAGATGTCCGAAACATCGGTGATTCGTAAACTGCTTTCATTTCTCCGGAATTAAGAGCAACCCCGGGTTTTCTGTTAATAACTCCGGCTGTAAACATCCGATCCGAATAAAGTTATACTTTCCTGGCAGCTTAATTCCAGGGCTAGCGATTGGCGCTAGTATAAACGTCTCAAGGGCACGAGAAGCCCTTCAACCACAGCATGTAAGTTACCCCTATGTAAATACATGGTAGCGACCACTGACATCCCGTCTGAACCCGATTCATTAACTTTTTTGTATATAAGCCGGGATCCGCGAAGCGAGAGACACAGTCGTATCCTCATTCTGAATGAGAGAGTGCCACCGTGACAAACCAAGAAGAAGCCGTCCAGAGAGATTCACCAGGGTAAGAGATACATTCTAGTTTACCGTTTTTACCGTTCCCCGTCCGTTCCGAGCCCTTCAGGCTACCTAGTTTCAAACCAACATTGCGACTTGGAGTCCCTGACTGAGAACGCCGTCATCCTCGAGCCCACGGGCTGGAGAGCATCCTCGACTCGCAAGAGTGGAGAGTATCCTCGACTCGCAAGAGTGGACAGTCACCCTGTTCAGGGGGTCCCAAGTCACAACGTCGGCTATTTCACTGTACGCCTTCAGCACCCGCGGCTCCACAGTTGGGAGCACGATACCGTCTGCTTTGAGACCTAGAGGTACCCTCCGAGAGCTCCGCCATCCTCGAGCCCCCCGGCTGGAGAGAATCCTCGACTCGCAAGAGTGGAGAGCATCCTCGACTCGCAAGAGTGGAGAGTATCCTCGGTAGGGTTAATCCAGGTCACAACGCGGGTCCGCCGTAAAACACCAGCACCAGGTCCATAACCTCCCCGCACTCCGCACCCTTCCTCCTCGAGTCTGACGACTGGAAAGAACAACCCGTCTTCGTCCTTTCCGTATCTGTGCCACCATCCTCGAGGTAGTGAACTCGAGAGCACCAGGTCGTTTAACACAGAGCCGCCCACCGTGACGTCACTCGTGACGTCAGCTTCGCGTTTTACGACGTTCCGTCCGAACGACGCGCCGAACACCGAAACCGCGACCGCCACCGACATCGGAACACTCTTTCGACGAACATACTCGAAATCAGTCGTCGCGACGCCGGGCGTCGATTTTGAGTTTGCACCAGGAATCCATCCACTGTCAGCAGTGGATAGAGACCGACGCCGCCGCGACGCCGGGCGTCGTTTCCGAGTTACGGCCGTTTTTAATTTTCACTACGGGAATCGGCTCCGCCATCTTCGGGAGGGCCGAGAGACCCCGTAACATTGCCAAGCCAAGCGTCGTTTCAGCACGAGTCGCCAGAACGCGCCGCGCTTCGCAGGGTCGATTCAGGGACCCGTCCGACACACCGCCGCCCAACCGACGCCGGGCGTCTGTTTTCCGAGACCCACCGTTTTACGTCAGGACACCCTCAAGGGGTGTTACGGAGACCAAGTCAGTGGCCGCTACCGCGACCAACTCGAGAAAATCAGTGTACACCAAGATCCGCGAAATAAATCTGAAATCTGAAGCCATCCGCTGTTTTATTTCTATATCCTGGACACAACCCCGACACCGCTATCCATTACCGTTTGGCGCCCGAGCAATCCACGCCAAACTCCTTGTGCTCGACCAAACATCGTTACAGATGATACATTTAATATTTTACAAATATGTACTTTCTAAGATCCTAGATTCAAAGGAACATTTTTCGAAAAGAACAAAACAGATAAAATATCCGATAAAATATATAACGAAGCTAATAACATTTGTATAGATATAACTTTACTAAATCCTGTCAAAAAGAAAAAGACCGGACTTTCGTCCATATTTAGGTCAACAAATAAATCTAATTCTAAGGAATCTTCAGACTACTCAATTAAAAAGGAAATTGATAGTTATTCTAATTCACATACAATTGATTTTGATGACGATCCATTAGATTGGTGGAACATAAATAAAACAATGAATCCTGTTTTGGCACAAATTTCAAAAAAATATTTATCGGTACAAGCAACTAGCGTTCCATCGGAACGTGTTTTTAGTAAAGGAGGAATGGTAATTAATGATATGAGAACCTCTTTAACACACGAACATGCTAGTGAACTAATATTTTTAGCATGTAATAAAAAATATGTACCACATTAACATACTATATATTATATGTTATCGTGATAATACAATAATTATGTAATTATTATTTATTTATTTGTTTTCATTTCTTTACAAATAATATTTATTTACTATAATGATCTCTTTATAATCATGATTTATTTATTTTGTTTTCTATGTTTTAATTTCATGTAACACTTTTGCAAGATGTGAAATAAAATAAAAATAAATATACCTCTATTAATATTTATAAACTATTATTATTTTTGTATTCTTTCTTAATCATGATGTTAATTTATTTATTGTTATTTGATTAATAGAGTTGAGTATTTGAGTAATTATTTAATTGATCTAATTAATCCATTAGTTGTTATTTCATTATTTTATCAGTCGATTAATAGACTATTTAATTATTTAGTCGTTTTATTGTGCGATTAATCGAATATGTGATTAATCGATTATTTGATTAATCGATTATATGATTAATCGAATGTTTGATTATTCGATTGTTTGAATAATCAATTGTTTGTTTAATCGATTATTGAAAACCATAATCGAACAGCCCTAATTCCAAGTAATTGAAGCTAGAAATATATTCATTCTAAATCAACAATAATAATTTAGTCTACAACTTATCAGCTAACAACAATTATGAATGTGTATGATAAAACGCCTCAGCCGCGATACCGCTTTGTTACAATATAAACAATTTCAACATCACTCAGATTACATTGAATTTTCATCATTGAGAAGTAGTTTGAATCTGGAACTTTAAATAGTTTTCTTTATTTTTTATATTATTTCATTGTTAGAGGTATACACAAAAAACAAAGAAATTTAATATGTATCCGTACCTCTTACAACTAAAATCACAAAAAGCGTATTCAAAATAGAAGCAGGAAACTAAATAAATAAATATCAACTTAAAGTACGTACATATAAGATAAGTTGAAATCTAGTCTTGTTTCTATTTATAAATTAATCAATTATTAAAGCGAGATCCAACGCATGCATCTGTCTTTACGATACGACAGTTAACAGTGCATAATTTTTCCGACCTTACTTACGCAAGTATATTTTATTGGCGTAAATTAGAAAATGGTCTTTGGGATGGGCAGGAAGTAATTGGAGTGGTACATATAATATTGGCATAAATCTTTTTAAGATATTGATTTGATTTTCTGGAATAGTTACATTTCCGGTACATCTATTTAGTATTATATTACCAATTTAATATAAAACCATTAAAATTACAGAAGAGGATATTCGAAGATAATTTAAAGAAGAAAGAGGAAAATTACGCAATCATATATAAAATAAATTGGAAGAAAACAAATATAATTACAATAAACAGAGGACATAAGCCCTGAAATACGAAGGGCGATTTCGTGGCTATAAACATACATAGTTCGGGTACAAATGCAAATTATTTAGTAAATGTAAACGTACGTGAACAAGCTTCAGCAATGATTCGTTACTAAGTTATATTTATGTTCTTTTCTACCTTCTGCCTTCATGTCTTTTTGTATGCAATTTCAAATGACTGCTTCGTATAAATTTCTTTTTGCAAATTGAACATTTATAATCTCTTCTACCTTAATGTATTTTTATATGCATTTTCAAATTACCGCTGTGTGTAAATTTCTTTTTGCAAATTGAACATTCATAATCTCTTCTACCTTCATGTATTTTGATATGTCTTTTCAATTGACCGTTTAGCATAAATTTCTTTTTGCAAATTGAACATTCGTAATCTCTTCTACCTTCATGTATTTTTATATGCATTTTCAAATTACCGCTGTGTGTAAATTTCTTTTTGCAAGTTAAACATTCATAATCTTTAATACCTAAATGAGATTTCATATGTTCTTTCAAGTGTTTAGTTCTCCACATTTTTTTATTACAAATTAAACAATCCAAACCCGCTATATTGTTAATATGATTTCTCAAATGGGTATCGAACGTTAGTTTATCTGTAAACACTTCTTTACACATTGAACATTGAAACTCCTGACTGTCTGTGTCGGTGTTGGAATTAGCTTCATTCTTATTCAATGCATTGTTATGCTCACTAGTATTACTTGAACCACCATCTTCATCGCTGCGTGTACAAACAAGTTGCTGGTCGTGTTCTTGGCCAGCGCAGTATTCAGATGCAAGCAATTCGTCCTTGATGTCAATATTATTTTCTGCTGCAATTTTTAAATCATGTTGTTCTTCTGAGTGCAGTGCATCTTCATTTTCATCATCCTGGAAAACCAATTTGTCTTGCACGACCATGTAATCTTCTACTGTAGTATTCTGATGGTTTTCCTTATCTAACACATTGTTATCCTCACTGAGAAAACTTGAACCGCCATCTTGTATATCATCGGATACTGATTCGCTCTTGACAAGTTGCTGGTAAAAGGCTCGGTGTGTGCTGTCTTCAGACGCAAGAGATTCTTCTTTGATATCGATTAACTCAATTTTCTGGTTATGATGTTCTTCCAATGACATTCGTTGTTCATAATTAATTACTCTGATTTGTAATTCACTGAAACTCTGGTCTGGGGTGTCATTGCTTCCTTCCAATGCTTTTATATAATTGTTCAAACGACTATAATTGTCCAAACATTTTTTCTTGAACGTGGAAAAAGAACGAAGTGTTGTGTGGCACGAGGAACAAATGTATACAGGTTTCGCCGGGTTCAAAATTGTCTGCAACAAAGAAAAACTCGGTAATATCACTATGCAATGAAGCTAGTATTAGTACGAGAATGTAAATGCTACTTTTCTTTTAACCATATTATAGGCCCGCAAATGAAAATAAACCCTCGACAGGAATGCGCTTTAACTCCGTGTATTCGGTATATCATATTTTGGCGCTAAAGTGAAATGTACAGTCACAGTGAAAACAATTTTAAATATTGTTTTTGTAAATTATCGACACAAAAAATAATCTTTTATACATTTTGGATGCTGAAAAAACCATGTAACTTGTGTCGATTCTGTTCACAATTCTATAAATTTGTAAATTCGTAAATTTATAACTTAGTTAATAAATATCGCCCCTTTACAAATTTACAAATATGGCAATTCTGTTAGTAGATCTGTAAAGAGATTTTCTCGTAAAGTAATTTTGAGCTCACTCCATGCAAAACGTTTATCATTTTGTCAACCAAATGTCAAAGCTGCAAATTCGAATTGTTTTTATATTTCACAATCAGTTATTCAAATAATTAAGTATGATGTAAGTATTATCAATATAAAATAATATTAATGTAGAGTGTTCACTAAAGTTAATTAATTATTATTTAGACATTTTTTTTACCTACAAAATTGCATAGATGACTAGAAGCACACAAAAATTTAAATTTAGTTTTTTACAATAATCTTTTTAATTGGAATTACAAACTTTAACTGGCACATTAAAATTGAAATAACTGAAGATATTACCTAATTAGTATTTATCAGTAGTTTTCTATTGATTTTATTTATGAAACTTTATAAAATCATTATAATTAATATTTGTTAATAAAATATAAATAATTTTAATCAAATAAACTAATTTCACGCAATTTGAAAATATATTGTAATTGCTTTTTGTTTCAGAAATTCATGTTAAATTTGTAATTAAGTTAGGTTATTATTATTAACATATTTTGGTTAATATTATAATGACTTTATCAATTTTCGTAAATATTATCCATAGAAAACTGTTTTCATGTTTTTAATGGGATATAGCGTGATGTTATGTATGTATGTATGTAGAAAACTGTTAAAGAATAATTATGTAATTTCGCACATTATTTCCATTTTATTGAGCATGTGTTTCATATCGTCAAATAGATAAATAAAATATTTATTTAGAAGTGCCACAGCCTACTATGGGCATAATATTAAAATTTGACAAAAAAATTATTTAAAAGTATACAATATATATTATACACGTGTTTAAGATATCAAAGAAATAGAGGGTATTCTGTTCAATTACAGTATGTTACAATAGATTCGGCTGCTGAGAACATTCCCTTACTCTTTTCAACACTATGTAGAATAATAATATTATGTTGGTAGCAACTAAGGGTTGTACTTTATGGTTGCTCGTACATATATTCCGAATTAAAATAATATTTAATTTATCTTATTAATTTTTCAAAAATACACTAAATAAAGAAATAAATCGTTATCCTGTAAAATTTATAAATATATTTTGCAAAAAACATGGAGCGATAGTTTATATGATACTCAAACATTTTCATCTCTCGTTATTTGCCGAATGAATCTAGATTTCCAAACATTTTTTAAAATTAATTATGAAACATACATATTTTATCAAAAAAAAATTCTTTGTTTCAGGTACAACAACTTTGTCGCTTTATGTACAGGTCTATCTCTTAAGAGTACCAAATAATACAACACTGAAAATTACACTGCAAAATAAAAAAAATGCCGATTCTATTTTTAATTTTGTTGTTGTTAATTCTTTATGCATGAATATATTGCAATTTTATAACTTCAACATACTACCTGTACTTACAGATATTATATACTGGAAGAATTATTCCATTATCTTAAATAATAAGAGAGATACAAGTAGTCAAAGACAAAAAATGTGTTGCAGATAGAAAGGTGCATTTTTTTTTGAATGTTTGCATTGAGATAGAGTAGCGCGATTAACACCATTAGATCCGTCGTTAAATTTCCGAATTTATAAAAATTGTATTGCAGAGGAAAAAGTCCGCAATTCATCTTTTAATAAGCGAGCTACGAGTGTCTGGATCTCCGACTAATTGTATACATCTGGCATGTGGCATATTTGACAACAACGTTCAATCTACGCATAATGGTGAGTAGAGTCAATTAACTTCCTTTTCTTAGATGGCAGCATGTTCCGGGGTATGAGCAGTTCAATTATCGACATTAATCTATTACAAGAGCGCCATAAGCTTTATCCTTCTTATATATTTATACTCACTGGTTTTATAAAATACCAAGAATGAATAAAATATCAGTAATCAATTAATTGAATCCCAAGACTTTCTGCAATTCTACAGTTAAGAAGCTTCCATCTTAATGAACAAAATTGTTGACTACATTCTGTCTATTATTATTTCCATCAACTGTTACAGTCGAAGAATTCATCTTTTCAATAATAACAACAATGTAAATATTATCTAAATTTTTTTAAATATAAAATGATGCATTGGCAACATGGAAACATGTTGATATGTTGGTGATCACTGTTTAGAAAGATATTGGCTGGTAGCATAAGCTCTGTTTTTGGGTGTTCTAAGAACACGGATTTAACATGTTAGAGATAGCTTAAACACACAAATACACTGCTCTTAAAACAGGCAAAAACAGAGCTTGTGCTACCAGCCAATGTTTTTATCCCATGATATTATAGAGAATTTGTTTCGGAGCTTCCACTTCATTATTGTATAAAACACAATGGTACAAATTAATATTAAACCAAAAATCAATTTTTACCAGAATCAAATAACACATATTGTGTTTAAGGCTTTTAAATCAGTTACAGAAACAAAATTACCGAAATAAATGTTGCACTGTTTCTGAATTTTATAGAAGTACATCAAATTGGAACAAAAAACTTAACTGTTTGATTAATTTGACCGAGATTGCACTTCTTGTTAGTTTATTTGCACAAGTTAACGTTAAATAATTTAAAAATTTGTTTATTAACCTACAAAATAAACCACTACAAATCAATATCTACTTACAAGTTCTGGTAGAGCATACATAATTTGTTTTCGTTTTTCTTCGTGAAACACTGCACTTAATTTACTCTTGTTCCTTAAACACACGAAACAAATACTACTTAAGTAATACATTTTTGAACAAACTGCAGTATTTAATATTCAACGGCAATTACACAACAGAAATATTCACTGAGCACTTTTAAACAAATCTACAAGCATCAGCTGATTCCGTGATGCCCTGAAGACAGCGTAGACAGAGTAGATAGTCCTACCGTTTTGTTAAATGTTCGTCAGTAAAAGTTAAAGTATTCTTATTTATAATATCCGCTCGACTTTAATTAATTTTGACTTGGTCACATATGATCAGAGAAAATTAGAATATCTTTTTATAAATAAGTAAATCATATGATTTGTTTATATTAGTATATTGGTACCGTTATCTTGCTATACGATATACAAACTTGAGAACCATATTTGGTAGATTAATTTAAATTTTTAGCTCTTATCATGACTTCAACTTCCGTAAAAAATGTCTACTATCTGCCCGTCAACATAAAAGTGCCATGTTTCAGAGGTCTTTCACGTACAATAAAGTAACGCTTTACAGTTTGTTGCCAAACAACTTAAAATATTTAAATTTAGTCAACTTCTAAAAAACCGTATTTGATATTTTAAGGGCTCACTCCCGTTTATATAGGGTAGGGTGTTGCATGACGTATCGTACAAACTCAAGGAGCTTGTTTTTTGAGGGCATTGTAAGTAGAAAATGTTCCAATTCGTATTGGTTTTCCATTTATAGATATTTAAAGTTTGGAAACAATTGAAAAAGTTTTTGGAATGATTTATAGTAAAAAAAAATAAATAGAACGTATGAAACAAATAGTAAAAACACAACTTAATAATCACATAAACTGTGCAAACTGTTGATACAAGAAAATTTCTAACAGGTCATAAACAAAAGTTTAGAATTTCATAGACAATAATAATAATAATAAAATGCTTTTTATTTCTCAATGGCAAAGTTTAAACTTTAAACGTCTATTCGGAAAATAGATGACAGATCCATAAACATCAAACCATGGTCAACTTAATTGAATTGCGTTACGCTTCATTTGTCATTAAAATTCTTAGTTTCAAATTTACAGAGCGGGCACGTCAACCTAAATGAGATACGTCGTAACTTATATAACCTAACCTAATAATATCGCATGTATACATAAAATACGCAATTCCATTAAATGTATTTCATAATAGTAAGTTGAATATTTAATAAATATTGCTTTTTATCTGGAAGATATAAAAGTAACTTAAAAATAAAATAAATAATATTTCAAAAAAGATGAACTTGATCTCTCCCACATCAAATGATCTTAGAGGAAGATTTTGGCTAAGAATGATGTCAGTCTTTAATCGTCTTATTTTTTAGTTTCGTGCAGTTTAAAAAAATTAACTATTTAAATTTTATTATATATATATATATACCGGGTGTAACATGAAAACCTGGCCATAGGCGTTTAACATGGGAAATCAGTTTTTCCTTACGCAAAAGTGGCCAATTGTTTTTAGGCAAAAATGCTTCAAATAAAAGTTGTAGAGCTTGAAATTATGGATCTAAATCAGTTTTCAGATTTTATTTTGCACGTTTTGTAAGCAAAATAATCGCATTAATATTTTATAAGAATTTCTACTTTATAGTGATAGCCATGGAATTGAGACAAAATGATAAACAAATGTATGACGTTTTAACTGTCAGAAAAGTTTAGTTTGAAATGGATTTATGATTTATTTAAGTGACAAAGGTGATTGTTGTTATATCATTATTGAAAATGGATAATAACCCTTTTGTAATTTAATATTATTTCTAAATAAATAAAATAATTATTTGCGTAAAAATTCTATTATTTATTATAATAAATATTAAAAAATGATAAAATAAAATTATCCATTTTCAATAATTCAGAATCTGAACCAGATCTTGAAGATTTTATTGAAACTAATTTAAATACAAATTTTATTATAAGACAACCCCAATTTACAATGGCAGTGCCAGTTCTAAAAAAAAAATACCTTGATATGCTGCCTGAATTTCATGGCGAACGTGAATTATTACCTCGTTTTATTGATATTTGTGAAAAACTTGTAAACAAATTGTATATTGTCGCCGACCCAACAGATTTCCAAAATGAATATCTGATGAATAGTATAATAACAAAAATTAAGGGCGACGCTGCAATTAATATTGCAAGTTGTACGGTCAAAACATGGGACGATTTGAAAGAAGCATTATTGAACGCGTTCGCAGATAAACGCGATTGGTTTACATTAAATATTGAAATGACCGATCTTAAACAAAATTCAAATGAAACTGTTTTCGATTTTTACGGAAGATTGCAGCACATTTTAAATTTACAAATTTCTTATATTTCAACTCATGCTACAGCTGCCGTAGCTCTTGTCATGAATGATTATTTTCAAAACTATGCTCTACGCATATTGCTACGCGGTTTGAAGGAACCTATCGGTCAGCTTATGAGAGCAAAAAATCCTTCTGATTTAAATTCCGCGCTAGGCATGTTAGCCAATGATTTTCAATTTGAACACATCTCCAAACCATCTAAGAGCATTAACACAAACAATTTTAAACCAAATCACAAACCACCTACACACAACATAAAGCATTTCTCTCCTAGACCAACATATTATACAAATCCTTTTCCTAATAATTCCAACCCATATAACAGAGCTTCAGTACGTCCTAATAATCAACAAATGATTACACCACGAAATAATATTCCACACAATAACCAAGGCCCATCTACCAGCCAAAATTATCCAAAACCTACTCCAATGAGTATTTCCACCCGAAACACTCAACAATCCCGTTCTCAACCAATCCCGTTTCACCAGAGACAAAATCAGTTTGGACAAAGGCCCTTCGGACAAAACCAATTCAGATCAAATTTACCTAAATACGTAGCAGAAGAATTATTTAATATTGAAGACATAAAACAAGCTAATAATTTAGAAAATTATGAATGTGACGTACAAGAACAAACTACTGACCAGAACGAAATAAATAACGATAATATTCCTGATCAATCCGCTAACTATTTTTTAGGAGAAACAGCCTCGGATATCGACCCTTTCCAACAATCGAACTATTAAATCTTACTAACCACCAAAGCAAACTTCCCATCATCATAACCCCCGAGCATAATTTAAAAATTCTCGTTGACACTGGAAGTACTAAATCCTTCATTAAACCAGACATAGCACATAAATATTACAATAATTCCATTCGCAATGACCCGTTTCAAATTACCACTGCTCACGGCACGTCCACTGAGCTGCACAGTACAAGCGTTCCCATTTCACAGATATTTAATAACAAAGATAAGAAATTGCCACATCTTAAGTATCATCTTTTTAACTTTCATGAACAATTCGACTTACTTTTAGGCATGGATAATCTAAAATTATTAAAAATTCTAATTGATACACATAACGATTTAATTATAACACCCAATGCAAAAATCAAAATACAATTTCATAAATCATGAAATGACTATGATGTAAATAATATATCAGTTATAAATAAGAATATTGTAGAACCAAATTCCGAAAAAAATATTAAAATTAAAATAGATGTAGAACAAGGAATTGTATTAATACCACAAATAAAAACGACACATTTGAGAATACCAGAGTGCATTACGGTCGCAGATAACTACCACGCATTATGTTCAATTGTTAACACTTCTGACCAAGCAATAAATCTATTAAAACCAATTATCGCAGAAAAAATTGATAATTATGAAACTTATACCGGTCCAAATTTAAACATGACACACGTTGAGAAAACTCATTTTGACTTTTCTAAAATAAGAACAGCACATATGAACTCTGAAGAACAAAATGCTGTGTTAAATTTACTTAAAGACTATCCCGACATATTTGATTCTGATGATCAAAAATTGACTCTTACCAACCAAATAAAACATAGTATTAAAACTCAAGATGAAATTCCAATTTACACTAAATCATATCGATACCCCAACGTACATAGGGAAGAAGTAAGAAATCAGGTAAACAAAATGTTAGAACAAAACATCATCAAGCCTTCCAACTCCCCGTGGTCCTCCCCTATTTGGGTAGTTCCCAAAAAGATTGATGCATCCGGTAAAAGAAAATGGCGCATAGTCATAGACTACCGAAAATTGAACGAAAAGACCATAGGTGACAAATACCCACTTCCAAACATTACTGACCTCTTAGACAAACTCGGACGTTGTCAATATTTCACTACACTCGACTTGGCATCGGGCTTCCATCAAATAGAAATGGACAAACAAGACATACCTAAAACTGCATTTAATACTGAAGACGGACACTACGAATTCTTGCGTATGCCGTTTGGTCTAAAAAACGCACCAGCGACATTTCAGCGAGTTATGGACAATATTTTACGCGGACTTACACACGACAAATGCCTCGTTTACCTCGACGATATAATTGTGTTTAGCACTAGCCTCCAAGAACATTTGCTTAACTTAAAATTAGTATTCGATCGACTTAGAAAATCTAATTTCAAAATTCAAGTTGACAAGTCGGAATTTTTAAAAAAAGAAGTAGCTTATCTCGGGCACATCGTTACACCCGAAGGCGTGAGACCGAATCCAGATAAAATATCAGCCATCTTAAATTATCCTATACCGAAAACTAGTAAACAAATTAAAGGTTTTTTGGGACTTTTAGGCTATTATCGGAAGTTTATTAAAGACTTTGCAAAATTAACCAAACCTCTCACAAAGTGCTTAAAAAAGGACGCAATTATTGACATAAACAACTCTGAATACAGACAATGTTTTGAACTTTGCAAAAATTTACTGACTAATGAACCCTTACTACAATACCCAGATTTCGAGAAAGAATTTAATCTGACGACTGACGCAAGCAACGTAGCGTTAGGTGCCGTGTTATCACAAGGCAGCCTTGGCAATGACCTTCCTGTAGCTTACGCCAGCAGAACACTCAACGAGACCGAGACAAACTACTCAATAGAAAAAGAACTTTTAGCTATTGTTTGGGCGACCCAATACTTCAGACCGTACCTTTTCGGACGAAAATTTAAAATTTACACAGACCATAGACCGTTACAATGGCTAATGTCACTAAAACAGTGTAGTCAAAAACTAATTCGGTGGCGCCTCAAACTTGAGGAGTACGATTATGAAATAGTATATAAAAAAGGCAAACTCAACACCAATGCCGATGCACTTAGTCGTATCCCACCAAAAGACGATGACGTAACCCAAAACACACCAAAAATTTTCGATAACGATTCACCTTTAATTATATATCAGGATTACTTAAATAATAAAAATCAAAATTCTAAAAATATCATTATAGAAGTAACAGGTGATTTATTTAATGCACCACCAGATTCTAGTCTAGCTCACAGTGTAAGTAAAGACTTACAAATGAAATCTGGAATAGCAGAAAAATTCAAAATTAAATTTAGTAACGTTGATAAACTCCAAGCACAAAAACCACAACTTCATAATCTAGTCTATTTAAAATATCAAAATAGATATTTAATTTATTTAATAACAAAAGAAAGATATTTCAACAAACCTACTAAACAAGGTTTATTTTATACACTTTTAAAATTAAAAGAATTCTGTCTAAATAAAAAAATAAAAAATTTGAGCATTCCTAAAATTGCTTGTGGCTTGGACGGAATAAATTGGCATGAAGTTAAATCAATGATAGAGTACATTTTCCAAAATACTGATATAATGATAACAGTTTTCGAACTTCCTGAAATTTCTCAAATTCAATTAAATATAAATGAATCAGATAACATTGAACAATTAAACAAATATATGGAAAATTTTTATAAAGAATTAGAAAAGACTAAAGATAGGAACAACGATGACGATGCACAATCCCTAGCAGTTGAAGTAGGTGGCGCGCAATCTACTCAGATAAGCGATGACGACACTCCAAGCGAAAGCGATATCACAGTACACACTAACAAAGAAAACCCTATTATCGGAATCCCGATTGTAGAATGCCCAGTTAATTATGGGAAAAATCAAATAATAATATCGGAAGACGAATATAACCCTAAACCCCCTAAAATACTTAAATTATATAATCAAACAAAACAAAGGATTCTAGTTGAATTTTCAAAAAATAATTGCAAAAACGAAATGATAATATTTCTTAAAGAATACATTGTTCCTAAGGTAAAATATCACATTTATTTCAAAAATGAATTATATGTAAAACTAAGCTTAATACTTCAAAATTACTTTAAAAATTCTGAGATAAAAGTTGTTAAATGCACTCAATATCTAACTGACGTAATCGACGAAGAAGAAATCATACAAATCATAACAAATCACCATCTCAGTAAAACTAATCACCGGGGAATCGACGAAATAGAAAAACGTATAAAACAACAATACTACTGGCCTAAATTAAGGAAATCTATACAAACATTTATTAATAGCAGCGAAACGTGTCAAATAACAAAGTACGAAAGAAAACCATTAAAATTAAAATTTAACATCACACCCACAGCTACTAAACCTTTCCAAATTTTGCATATCGACAGCATTACATTAGAACACGTTAAATTCCTAACTATAATAGACTCATTTTCCAAATATGCGCAAGCCTATAAATTAAACTCTGGACAAGGTATAGAAGTCGTTAATAATTTAGTTAAATATTTCACACACCATTGTATACCAGAACAAATCATTTCGGACAACGGATTAGAATTTAAAAACTCTGTCGTTAAGGAACTATTACAACTACACAAAATTGACATTCATTTTATAAGTTCGCAGCATCCTGATTCTAATGGTACGATTGAACGTTTTCATTCTACCCTCATCGAACACGTTAGATTGTTTAATAATCAAAACGAATATAAAACCGAACCCATTGAATCCAAAATAAATTACGCCCTTTTGGCGTATAACAACACAAATCATTCAGTCACAAAACTCAAACCATGTGAAATCATTACCGGTCACCTAGATACAGAATCACCCTTTAATATCGACTTAAATAAACAGCTTATAAATAATTATATAGAGAGCCATAAACATAAAACAAAATTACTTTACGGAACAATTAACGATAAATTAAAAGAGAATAAGGAAAAAGTGATTGGTAAATTTAATGAAATTAGAGAAAATTTACCCGAGATATCGGATACAGTATATGTCAAAAATAAACAAAAACAGCAAAAAACTAGAAATAAATTCAAACGCGAAAAATTATCTAAATTAAACAAAACACTCAAAACTGGCAAATTAAAGCCAACTCATGGTAATACAGTAAAAAAAATACATCTTTCTAACATAAAACGACCTCGACACAAAACTTATCAATTTGAATCACTTCCAGGCTGTTCGCATGCGGGCGAGGAGCAATCATAAGAAACATAACAGAAAACATTGGAATCCTTCCCATCAACCTAGGTCCCGCCAAGCTTGAAAAAACTACACACACATTCATACACTACTATAATCTCAAACCTCTTCTAGATCAGTATGATAGTCTAAACACACAATACAAAACACTAAAATCAACAATTTCCAACAACACGCAGTATCTCCATGAATTCAATAATTACGATAAAATATTAGAATTCATCCGAACCAGTATAGACACTAAAATTACCAACATCGGATTACACGCTAGTCACCGAAATAAACGTGGCCTCATAGATGGATTGGGAACTATTTTCAAATCCTTAACCGGAAATTTGGACGCCGAAGACGGTAAAAGATATAATGACATGTTAGCACATATGCAAGAAAATGAGCATAATTTAGAAAATCAAATTAAACTAGCTTATTCAGTAAACCACCAAATTATCACAAATTTTAATAAAACAGTTATTGACATTCAACATAATGAAGAAATACTAAAATCTAAAATTTTACAACTTTCAGAAATAATAAATAATATGCATATCCAAGACATTCTTTATGCCAAAAATATTTACGACCAGCTAATTGCTCAATATCCTACAAGATGTTGAGAACTCTATTACTTTCTGTAAATTAAGAACCCTACACCCGAGTATAATACACCCTCTTGAATTATTGTCAGAACTTAATAAAATATCTAAATTCTATCATGCACAACTGCCATTCGAACCTAGACAAGAAAATTTACTTGATTTTGAATCCTTATTAAAAATTAATTGTAAAGTGAAACCTACACAAATAATTTATTTTATTTCCACCCCAATCAACTTTGAAAAAAATTCGAATTATTTTATTTATATCCTATTCCAACAAAATATGGTTCAGATTTTGTTACAATCATTCCAAATACGAAATATCTTCTAAAGTCGGATAAGGAAATTATCCCTTTAAGTGACATGTGTGTACGAGCAAAAATATTCCAATGTCCTAATAAATATCACACCCACTTTTCTTCAACCTGCGAGGAAGAAATATTCCAAGAGCAGACATCAAACCACTGCTATTAT
Source organism: Pterostichus niger (assembly GCA_947425015.1). Lineage (NCBI taxonomy): Eukaryota > Metazoa > Arthropoda > Insecta > Coleoptera > Carabidae > Pterostichus > Pterostichus niger. Next base: position 75,538 of record CANDYQ010000116.1, read on the forward strand.
ACAAAAATTAATTTAATAGAAATCACATTGAAGTAATTCCAGAACTCAACAAATACCTAGCCGTCTTCCCTAAGGAAGAAAATGTAGTAATTAAATGCCTACAAGAAACTAGCATCAAACCATTTGTTTGTGTTATTCTCGAAGGACCATAAATAATAAGAGAGCTTGTAGTGGTTCAAGTGGTGTTTATTGTAAGAATGACATTGAGACACTTCTGCGAACCCCTCAAGTAAACTGCCCTTACAAAAAGAGTGGGAGTTGGTGGGGGTGACCGCTGTGCCAATACGTGACGACATATACAAAAATAAAAATATGCATCGAACATGCCGCCCCCTTGAAGTAGGTGACAACTTCAATGTTAAGAACACTAAATGAACAAGTAATACAAATAATTACATATTTTTTAAAGATTAAACATCAAAACATGATAGGTGTAAAGTAATATTGACACAAGAAATGTTGAATTTCGTTACAAATTAATTATCGCTAAGTAAACAAATTTTTTTTTACGGAGCGTTTTGTCACACCAGTGGTGGTTTTAACAGACACTACACGCACCAATTTGTCACTTCCGGGGTGTATGTCAATAACTCGGCCTAAACGCCACTTTAGGGGAGGCAAATTGTCATCGATTAGAAGCACCATGGCGCCAATTTTAATATTGTCGCACTGCACTTGTTGTTTTTTGGGTCGCAGCTGGAGTTCTGATAAATACTCCCTTTTCCAGCGTTGCCAGAAATGCTGATTAATCTGCTGGACTCTTTGCCAGCGTGACAGACGGTTGATGGTGACGTTTGTGAAGTCGTCCTCGGGAATGGACGTCAGCGGTGCGCCGATTAAAAAATGTCCTGGTGTCAAGACATCAAGGTCGTTTGGATCGTTGGACATGGGTGTTAAGGGTCGGGAATTTAGACAAGCCTCGACGCCCGTTAGCACCGTATAAAATTCCTCGTAAGTTAGAGAGGCGTCCCCTACGACTCGGCGTAAGTGATGCTTAACGCTTCGAATATTTCTTTCCCATAAACCGCCGAAATGCGGCGATCTTGCGGGAATAAAATGAAATTTTACACTTTTTGCACTTAAAAAATCACCCGTTTTTGTCTGAAATTCGGCTGAATTTAATAATTCGCGTTCGGCACCCACAAAATTTGTGCCGTTGTCAGAGAATAACTCGGCACAATAACCCCTCCGAGAACTAAAACGTTTGAAAGCGGCTAGAAAGCCTTCAGTCGACAAATTTCCAACTAATTCTAGATGGACAGCCTTAGAGGCAAAGCAAACAAAAAGCGCAACATAAGCCTTTACCTTTTTTGCATTGCGTGTGTGACCTTCCTTAATGAGGAAAGGTCCTCCGTAGTCAACACCCGAAATATAAAATGGACGTAATGGGTTTAGTCTTTCCTTTGGTAGATCTCCCATTTTTTGAAAAGTTAAAACAGGATTCGCTCTTCTACATTTAACGCAAGAAAAAATGACCTTGCGAACTAAATTTCTCCCTCCTATGGGCCAAAATTTTTGTCTGATTGCAGCCAGAGTTGCTTGACTTCCGGCGTGCAATTCGTTTTCATGCAATGACTCTACGATTAATTTTGTTACGTGATGTTTTTCAGGTAAAACTATGGGATGCTTCTGGTCATAAGCAATGGATGCCTTTTTTATGCGACCACCTACTCGGATTATATTATTCGAATCCAAAAATGGGTCTAACCTTAAAAGTTTTTTAGAATGAAGTTTTTTGTTATCCGACAATTTTATGGGAAAGGCTTTAATTTGAATATTTTTTATTATTGATGAAGCTAGTGGATACATACTTTTGAATTCGTCGGCTAACTGATGTAGGCAACGTATGGCTAAAAAAGGAGAACAAGTCATACCAAATGTTACTCTTGTAAGTTTAAAAATTTGAATAACATCGTTAGTATCGAAGCGCCATAGAATTCTTTGATAATTTTGATCGTCGGGATGGATATGTACCATCCTATACATTTTTTCAATGTCCGCGGATAAAACATATTGATATGTACGAAATCTGCACAATATGGAAAATAGATCCTCTTGGATAGTAGGTCCAGTTAACAAAGTGTCATTTAGATTTAAACCGTTTGAAGAAGACGCCGACGCATCAAATACAACGCGTATTTTAGGACCGTCTATCGTGTTTTTGAATACACAATGGTGTGGCAGGTAATAAGAGTTTATGCTGTCTAATTCGTTTACTGGTACCGGCACCATATGCTGTAAATTTAAGTACTCTGCCATAAAACCCTTGTAAGCCGCCGCCAACTGAGGGTTTCGCCAGAATTTTTGTTCAAGGTTTAAGTGCCTTTTAAGAGCTATATCGTAGGAATTTCCAAATTCTTTATTTTCTTTGAATGGTAAATGTACAACGAAATTTCCCATTGTATCCCTAACGGTATTTTCTAAGAAATGAGTTTCACATTTGGTCTGTTCTAAAGACCAGATGTCATTTGTCTCGGTAACTTCTTCTTGTTTCCAGAATTCCTCAATTCGCGACTCTAAATTGTTATTGACAGATATTAAATTGCAAGTTTTATTATTTGATATGAACGTTCCACCGCCAATCAGCCAACCAAACCTAGAATTTTGAAAATAAGGCTGATCCTTTTCAAGTTGTTTTGGACCCTCAATTAAAATATTCCAAAATAATTCTGCACCCAATAATAAATCAATTTCGTTAGTGAGATTAAAATCTGGATCAGCGAGTTCTATGTTTTTGGGTAAAATTAAATTATTTTTCTGAAAACTAATGGCGGGTGTAGGCTCAGTAATCTTTGACATAATTAAGCATTTAACGCCTTGAGTGTAATTGTTAATTCGCGATTTTATTTCGATAGAACTCGCTTCGCTAATTATACTTGCATGAGAATTTATTCCAGAAATAGAAGTATTAATTTTTGACGGTTCAAGATTTAGTTTTTTACAATAGTTTGATGTAATGATATTGGCTTGGGAACCTTGGTCCAGTAAAGCGCGACATTTATGTAATTGACCTTTATTATCTTTAACAAGCAATGAAACTGTAGTTAAAAGTACTTGATTGCAACTATTTACATGAAAAGATGCTGCAGACGATGGTGCGACAAATTCGTTTATATGTAATAATGTGTGATGTCTTTGTCTACAATCTCTACAAACCGAATTACTTCTACATGTACTGACATCATGATTAGGTCGTAGGCAATTTATGCATAATTTTGCATCTTGTGTTTGTTTTATTCTATCTGTGACACTTTTACTTAAGAATTCTGAACATTGGTAAATTGTATGGGCACCTTTACAAACATAACAGGACAATTTTTGAAAAGATATTGCATTTGTTGATAATGGATTATGATGAACTCTTTTATTTTGAAACGAATTGTTTGATGGTTTGTTCACATTATAATTTTTATGACCTTGTTGATTAATTTTTGAATAATTTGAAGATTCTGGAGGGTGTGGTTTCAAGGCAGATACCGATTCTAAGATTTGACATCTGTTTTCGATGAAATCTAAAAAACTTTGTAAAGTTGGAAGCTCTTTTTTTAATGTTGTTTGCCACTCCTTGCGAGTAGCAAAATCTAATTTTCCTACAATGGTCGCGATTAGAATTTGATCCCAATGTTCAATAGGTAATTTCAAGACTTTTAATGCAGCTATGTTGTTATTTACTGTATCAAGAATTTTTCTTAATTCAGTATGTGAAGTTTTATATAAAACCGTTATATTTAAAATGTTAGCTATATGTTCGTCAACTATCAATCTTTTATTTTCAAATCTCTTTTTTAATAAACTGATGGCGCTGGTATAGTTAGCGCCTGAAATTGATAAGCTGTCAATTGCCCTCAGAGCGTCGTCTTTAAGACAACTACGTAAATAATGGAATTTACGGATAGCTGATATGCTTGCGTCATCATCAACAAGAGACTTAAATGAATCATAGAAATTGTACCAATCGCTGTGATTTCCAGAGAAAACAGGTAATGGCAAAGGCTTTAAATTAGTTATTTTTTCTGACGAGTCATTATTTTTTGTTATGTTAATAACGGTTGATGAATGATTAGTTTCAGTGCTAGTACTCGATTCTGGTTTATATTTTAATAATAAAGTATTTATTTGTCCGACGGTATCGTAGTATTGGTTTTCTACTTTAATACGCTCATCATTGTTTGCTTCGTCCAAGGCTGCCTCATCATCATCTGATTGCAAGTTAGCCAATAAAATATTTTCGATTTCTGATTGTGTCGAGTTATAAGATTTGAAAAGTTGTGTTACATCTGTTAATCTTTGTTCTAACGTTAAATAATTGTCACCTTCTTGAAATTTAGCAACTTGATTTTGATGACGCGTAATAGCAGCTTTAGTCTGCTTACGCTCATTTTTTAAAGCGGTTACGGTAGACATTTTTTTTTTAAGTTTAATTTAATTTTAGAAAAAACAATAGAGATAAAAACGTCGAGACTTGTTTATGTTTTACGGAATAATAAAAGGAAGGGTCTGACCTTGATTGTCCTGAACTTGGACACGGCGATCGAAATGTTATAGATGCCACTGTAGGCGCCTGGGTTAGATCACTGCTGATACGTCAATCGGGTCACTGTAGACGCCTGGATTGGGTCACTGATGATACGTCAATCGGGTCACTGTAGACGCCTGGATCGGATCACTGATGATACGTCAATCGGGTCACTGTAGACGCCTGGATCGGATCACTGATGATACGTCAATCGGGTCACTGTAGACGCCTGGATTGGGTCACTGATGATACGTCAATCGGGTCACTGTAGACGCCTGGATCGGATCACTGATGATACGTCAATCGGGTCACTGTAGACGCCTGGATCGGATCACTGATGATACGTCAATCGGGTCACTGTAGACGCCTGGATTGGATCACTGATGATACGTCAATCGGGTCACTGTAGACGCCTGGATTGAATCACTGTACACTTAAACACCTTCACGATGTGAACGTTGATTATTCCACTCTTATTAAACAATGTTAACGCTGATTAGTATCCGGCTCGTGATGACCAAAAAATGTTTGTGTTATTCTCGAAGGACCATAAATAATAAGAGAGCTTGTAGTGGTTCAAGTGGTGTTTATTGTAAGAAGGACATTGAGACACTTCTGCGAACCCCTCAAGTAAACTGCCCTTACAAAAAGAGTGGGAGTTGGTGGGGGTGACCGCTGTGCCAATACGTGACGACATATACAAAAATAAAAATATGCATCGAACACCATTAGTGGGAATCTACTTAATTAACAATGAAGATAATTGTTAAATTTACTTTAAAGAACAAAAACTGGTATTTTCAAATAAAATTCAAGGACGACCATTACTATTACCTAAATTAAACTTCAAAATTCAAACACAACTTATTACAAACTTTTCTATTAACCTAAATCCATTAAAACTTAATGATATCTCCTTTAACCCAATGGTCCCTATAAAAGAAGAATCCATCAACATTCATATTCCCCGTATTTGGTCTCTGTTGCTGTATATCATCATTGCAATCACCGCCGGTTACTTTTCCATAAAATGGATAAGAACAAGAAGAGCTGCACGATCCAGCTCAAGGAAGAAACCACCCGAAATTCAGCCAGAGGACATCGAACTTCAACTTCCAGGGGGAGCTCAATTCTAAGGAGGGAGGAGTTATAGTGCTCCACTCACCACCAAACTGCTGACATAGACACCTTCCCCCGAACGTGACATTTGTAATATGTAAAGTTATTTAGTATGTAGATGTAACAATGTTAGTCAGTTCAGATTCAGACTTAGAAGTAGAAACACATGTAATTGTAATACTTAAATAAATCTTTTTTAAAAACTAAGTTGGTGGTTTGAGAAAGATAAGTTAATATATAGTAATATATATATATACATATATATATATATATATATATATATATATATATATATATATATATATATATATATATATATATATATATATATAT
>CANDYQ010000117.1:0-48072 GCA_947425015.1 Pterostichus niger
ATCTCACCTAAAGTAAATGGTAGAATCAAACTTTAACCAAACGTAATGTTTGTACCTAGGGTAAAGTTAAAAAGTTTAAACAATTTTAAAATATCACTATATTTAGGCGAGTAAACGAAAAATGTTCATTTCAGACTCTAAAAACGTAGAAATCGTGTTTCAAGTTGAAATACGCCTTGTAAACGAAAAATGTTTATTTCAGACTCTAATAACGTAGAAATCGTGTTTCAAGTTGAAATACGCCTTGGGACCATATCTCACCTAAAGTAAATGGTAGAATCAAACTTTAACCAAACGTAATGTTTGTACCTAGTATAAAGTTAAAAAGTTTAAACAATTTTAAAATATCACTATATTTAGGCGAGTAAACGAAAAATGTTCATTTCAGACTCTAAAAACGTAGAAATCGTGTTTCAAGTTGAAATACGCCTTGTAAACGAAAAATGTTTATTTCAGACTCTAAAACCGCAGAAATCGTGTTTCAAGTTGAAATACGCCTTGGTACCATATCTCACCTAAAGTAAATGGTAGAATCAAACTTTAACCAAACGTAATGTTTGTACCTAGTATAAAGTTAAAAAGTTTAAACAATTTTAAAATATCACTATATTTAGGCGAGTAAACGAAAAATGTTCATTTCAGACTCTAAAAACGTAGAAATCGTGTTTCAAGTTGAAATACGCCTTGTAAACGAAAAATGTTTATTTCAGACTCTAATAACGTAGAAATCGTGTTTCAAGTTGAAATACGCCTTGGGACCATATCTCACCTAAAGTAAATGGTAGAATCAAACTTTAACCAAACGTAATGTTTGTACCTAGTATAAAGTTAAAAAGTTTAAACAATTTTAAAATATCACTATATTTAGGCGAGTAAACGAAAAATGTTCATTTCAGACTCTAAAAACGTAGAAATCGTGTTTCAAGTTGAAATACGCCTTGTAAACGAAAAATGTTTATTTCAGACTCTAAAACCGCAGAAATCGTGTTTCAAGTTGAAATACGCCTTGGTACCATATCTCACCTAAAGTAAATGGTAGAATCAAACTTTAACCAAACGTAATGTTTGTACCTAGTATAAAGTTAAAAAGTTTAAACAATTTTAAAATATCACTATATTTAGGCGAGTAAACGAAAAATGTTCGTCTCAGACTCTAAAACCGCAGAAATCGTGTTTCAAGTTGAAATACGCCTTGGTACCATATCTCACCTAAAGTAAATGGTAGAATCAAACTTTAACCAAACGTAATGTTTGTACTTAGGGTAAAGTTAAAAAGTTTAAACAATTTTAAAATATCACTATATTTAGGCGAGTAAACGAAAAATGTTCATTTCAGACTCTAAAAACATAGAAATCGTCTTTCAAGTTGAAATACGCCTTGTAAACGAAAAATGTTTATTTCAGACTCTAAAACCGCAGAAATCGTGTTTCAAGTTGAAATACGCCTTGGTACCATATCTCACCTAAAGTAAATGGTAGAATCAAACTTTAACCAAACGTAATGTTTGTACTTAGGGTAAAGTTAAAAAGTTTAAACAATTTTAAAATATCACTATATTTAGGCGAGTAAACGAAAAATGTTCATTTCAGACTCTAAAAACGTAGAAATCGTCTTTCAAGTTGAAATACGCCTTGTAAACGAAAAATGTTTATTTCAAACTCTAATAACGTAGAAATCGTGTTTCAAGTTGAAATACGCCTTGGGACCATATCTCACCTAAAGTAAATGGTAGAATCAAACTTTAACCAAACGTAATGTTTGTACCTACGGTAAAGTTAAAAAGTTTAAACAATTTGAAAATATCACTATATTTAGGCGAGTAAACGAAAAATGTTCGTCTCAGACTCTAAAACCGCAGAAATCGTGTTTCAAGTTGAAATACGCCTTGGTACCATATCTCACCTAAAGTAAATGGTAGAATCAAACTTTAACCAAACGTAATGTTTGTACTTAGGGTAAAGTTAAAAAGTTTAAACAATTTTAAAATATCACTATATTTAGGCGAGTAAACGAAAAATGTTCATTTCAGACTCTAAAAACATAGAAATCGTCTTTCAAGTTGAAATACGCCTTGTAAACGAAAAATGTTTATTTCAGACTCTAATAACGTAGAAATCGTGTTTCAAGTTGAAATACGCCTTGGGACCATATCTCACCTAAAGTAAATGGTAGAATCAAACTTTAACCAAACGTAATGTTTGTACCTAGTATAAAGTTAAAAAGTTTAAACAATTTTAAAATATCACTATATTTAGGCGAGTAAACGAAAAATGTTCATTTCAGACTCTAAAAACGTAGAAATCGTGTTTCAAGTTGAAATACGCCTTGTAAACGAAAAATGTTTATTTCAGACTCTAAAACCGCAGAAATCGTGTTTCAAGTTGAAATACGCCTTGGTACCATATCTCACCTAAAGTAAATGGTAGAATCAAACTTTAACCAAACGTAATGTTTGTACCTAGTATAAAGTTAAAAAGTTTAAACAATTTTAAAATATCACTATATTTAGGCGAGTAAACGAAAAATGTTCATTTCAGACTCTAAAAACGTAGAAATCGTGTTTCAAGTTGAAATACGCCTTGTAAACGAAAAATGTTTATTTCAGACTCTAAAACCGCAGAAATCGTGTTTCAAGTTGAAATACGCCTTAACACCATATCTCACCTAAAGTATATGGTAGAATCAAAACTTTAACCAAACGTAATGTTTGTACTTAGGGTAAAGTTAAAAAGTTTAAACAATTTTAAAATATCACTATATTTAGGCGAGTAAACGAAAAATGTTCATTTCAGACTCTAAAAACGTAGAAATCGTCTTTCAAGTTGAAATACGCCTTGTAAACGAAAAATGTTTATTTCAGACTCTAAAACCGCAGAAATTGTGTTTCAAGTTGAAATACGCCTTGGTACCATATCTCACCTAAAGTAAATGGTAGAATCAAACTTTAACCAAACGTAATGTTTGTACCTAGGGTAAAGTTAAAAAGTTTAAACAATTTTAAAATATCACTATATTTAGGCGAGTAAACGAAAAATGTTCATTTCAGACTCTAAAAACGTAGAAATCGTGTTTCAAGTTGAAATACGCCTTGTAAACGAAAAATGTTTATTTCAGACTCTAATAACGTAGAAATCGTGTTTCAAGTTGAAATACGCCTTGGGACCATATCTCACCTAAAGTAAATGGTAGAATCAAACTTTAACCAAACGTAATGTTTGTACCTAGTATAAAGTTAAAAAGTTTAAACAATTTTAAAATATCACTATATTTAGGCGAGTAAACGAAAAATGTTCATTTCAGACTCTAAAAACGTAGAAATCGTGTTTCAAGTTGAAATACGCCTTGTAAACGAAAAATGTTTATTTCAGACTCTAAAACCGCAGAAATCGTGTTTCAAGTTGAAATACGCCTTGGTACCATATCTCACCTAAAGTAAATGGTAGAATCAAACTTTAACCAAACGTAATGTTTGTACTTAGGGTAAAGCTAAAAAGTTTAAACAATTTTAAAATATCACTATATTTAGGCGAGTAAACGAAAAATGTTTATTTCAGACTCTAATAACGTAGAAATCGTGTTTCAAGTTGAAATACGCCTTGGGACCATATCTCACCTAAAGTAAATGGTAGAATCAAACTTTAACCAAACGTAATGTTTGTACCTAGTATAAAGTTAAAAAGTTTAAACAATTTTAAAATATCACTATATTTAGGCGAGTAAACGAAAAATGTTCATTTCAGACTCTAAAAACGTAGAAATCGTCTTTCAAGTTGAAATACGCCTTGTAAACGAAAAATGTTTATTTCAGACTCTAAAACCGCAGAAATTGTGTTTCAAGTTGAAATACGCCTTGGTACCATATCTCACCTAAAGTAAATGGTAGAATCAAACTTTAACCAAACGTAATGTTTGTACCTAGGGTAAAGTTAAAAAGTTTAAACAATTTTAAAATATCACTATATTTAGGCGAGTAAACGAAAAATGTTCATTTCAGACTCTAAAAACGTAGAAATCGTGTTTCAAGTTGAAATACGCCTTGTAAACGAAAAATGTTTATTTCAGACTCTAATAACGTAGAAATCGTGTTTCAAGTTGAAATACGCCTTGGGACCATATCTCACCTAAAGTAAATGGTAGAATCAAACTTTAACCAAACGTAATGTTTGTACCTAGTATAAAGTTAAAAAGTTTAAACAATTTTAAAATATCACTATATTTAGGCGAGTAAACGAAAAATGTTCATTTCAGACTCTAAAAACGTAGAAATCGTGTTTCAAGTTGAAATACGCCTTGTAAACGAAAAATGTTTATTTCAGACTCTAAAACCGCAGAAATCGTGTTTCAAGTTGAAATACGCCTTGGTACCATATCTCACCTAAAGTAAATGGTAGAATCAAACTTTAACCAAACGTAATGTTTGTACTTAGGGTAAAGCTAAAAAGTTTAAACAATTTTAAAATATCACTATATTTAGGCGAGTAAACGAAAAATGTTTATTTCAGACTCTAATAACGTAGAAATCGTGTTTCAAGTTGAAATACGCCTTGGGACCATATCTCACCTAAAGTAAATGGTAGAATCAAACTTTAACCAAACGTAATGTTTGTACCTAGTATAAAGTTAAAAAGTTTAAACAATTTTAAAATATCACTATATTTAGGCGAGTAAACGAAAAATGTTCATTTCAGACTCTAAAAACGTAGAAATCGTGTTTCAAGTTGAAATACGCCTTGTAAACGAAAAATGTTTATTTCAGACTCTAAAACCGCAGAAATCGTGTTTCAAGTTGAAATACGCCTTGGTACCATATCTCACCTAAAGTAAATGGTAGAATCAAACTTTAACCAAACGTAATGTTTGTACTTAGGGTAAAGTTAAAAAGTTTAAACAATTTTAAAATATCACTATATTTAGGCGAGTAAACGAAAAATGTTCATTTCAGACTCTAAAAACATAGAAATCGTCTTTCAAGTTGAAATACGCCTTGTAAACGAAAAATGTTTATTTCAGACTCTAATAACGTAGAAATCGTGTTTCAAGTTGAAATACGCCTTGGGACCATATCTCACCTAAAGTAAATGGTAGAATCAAACTTTAACCAAACGTAATGTTTGTACCTAGTATAAAGTTAAAAAGTTTAAACAATTTTAAAATATCACTATATTTAGGCGAGTAAACGAAAAATGTTCGTCTCAGACTCTAAAACCGCAGAAATCGTGTTTCAAGTTGAAATACGCCTTGGTACCATATCTCACCTAAAGTAAATGGTAGAATCAAACTTTAACCAAACGTAATGTTTGTACTTAGGGTAAAGTTAAAAAGTTTAAACAATTTTAAAATATCACTATATTTAGGCGAGTAAACGAAAAATGTTCATTTCAGACTCTAAAAACATAGAAATCGTCTTTCAAGTTGAAATACGCCTTGTAAACGAAAAATGTTTATTTCAGACTCTAATAACGTAGAAATCGTGTTTCAAGTTGAAATACGCCTTGGGACCATATCTCACCTAAAGTAAATGGTAGAATCAAACTTTAACCAAACGTAATGTTTGTACCTAGTATAAAGTTAAAAAGTTTAAACAATTTTAAAATATCACTATATTTAGGCGAGTAAACGAAAAATGTTCATTTCAGACTCTAAAAACGTAGAAATCGTGTTTCAAGTTGAAATACGCCTTGTAAACGAAAAATGTTTATTTCAGACTCTAAAACCGCAGAAATCGTGTTTCAAGTTGAAATACGCCTTGGTACCATATCTCACCTAAAGTAAATGGTAGAATCAAACTTTAACCAAACGTAATGTTTGTACCTAGTATAAAGTTAAAAAGTTTAAACAATTTTAAAATATCACTATATTTAGGCGAGTAAACGAAAAATGTTCATTTCAGACTCTAAAAACGTAGAAATCGTGTTTCAAGTTGAAATACGCCTTGTAAACGAAAAATGTTTATTTCAGACTCTAAAACCGCAGAAATCGTGTTTCAAGTTGAAATACGCCTTGGTACCATATCTCACCTAAAGTATATGGTAGAATCAAAACTTTAACCAAACGTAATGTTTGTACTTAGGGTAAAGTTAAAAAGTTTAAACAATTTTAAAATATCACTATATTTAGGCGAGTAAACGAAAAATGTTCATTTCAGACTCTAAAAACGTAGAAATCGTCTTTCAAGTTGAAATACGCCTTGTAAACGAAAAATGTTTATTTCAGACTCTAAAACCGCAGAAATCGTGTTTCAAGTTGAAATACGCCTTGGTACCATATCTCACCTAAAGTAAATGGTAGAATCAAACTTTAACCAAACGTAATGTTTGTACCTAGTATAAAGTTAAAAAGTTTAAACAATTTTAAAATATCACTATATTTAGGCGAGTAAACGAAAAATGTTCATTTCAGACTCTAAAAACGTAGAAATCGTGTTTCAAGTTGAAATACGCCTTGTAAACGAAAAATGTTTATTTCAGACTCTAAAACCGCAGAAATCGTGTTTCAAGTTGAAATACGCCTTGGTACCATATCTCACCTAAAGTAAATGGTAGAATCAAACTTTAACCAAACGTAATGTTTGTACTTAGGGTAAAGCTAAAAAGTTTAAACAATTTTAAAATATCACTATATTTAGGCGAGTAAACGAAAAATGTTTATTTCAGACTCTAATAACGTAGAAATCGTGTTTCAAGTTGAAATACGCCTTGGGACCATATCTCACCTAAAGTAAATGGTAGAATCAAACTTTAACCAAACGTAATGTTTGTACCTAGTATAAAGTTAAAAAGTTTAAACAATTTTAAAATATCACTATATTTAGGCGAGTAAACGAAAAATGTTCATTTCAGACTCTAAAAACGTAGAAATCGTGTTTCAAGTTGAAATACGCCTTGTAAACGAAAAATGTTTATTTCAGACTCTAAAACCGCAGAAATCGTGTTTCAAGTTGAAATACGCCTTGGTACCATATCTCACCTAAAGTAAATGGTAGAATCAAACTTTAACCAAACGTAATGTTTGTACCTAGTATAAAGTTAAAAAGTTTAAACAATTTTAAAATATCACTATATTTAGGCGAGTAAACGAAAAATGTTCATTTCAGACTCTAAAAACGTAGAAATCGTCTTTCAAGTTGAAATACGCCTTGTAAACGAAAAATGTTTATTTCAGACTCTAAAACCGCAGAAATCGTGTTTCAAGTTGAAATACGCCTTGGTACCATATCTCACCTAAAGTAAATGGTAGAATCAAACTTTAACCAAACGTAATGTTTGTACCTAGGGTAAAGTTAAAAAGTTTACACAATTTTAAAATATCACTATATTTAGGCGAGTAAACGAAAAATGTTCATTTCAGACTCTAAAAACGTAGAAATCGTGTTTCAAGTTGAAATACGCCTTGTAAACGAAAAATGTTTATTTCAGACTCTAAAACCGCAGAAATCGTGTTTCAAGTTGAAATACGCCTTGGTACCATATCTCACCTAAAGTAAATGGTAGAATCAAACTTTAACCAAACGTAATGTTTGTACTTAGGGTAAAGTTAAAAAGTTTAAACAATTTTAAAATATCACTATATTTAGGCGAGTAAACGAAAAATGTTCATTTCAGACTCTAAAAACATAGAAATCGTCTTTCAAGTTGAAATACGCCTTGTAAACGAAAAATGTTTATTTCAGACTCTAATAACGTAGAAATCGTGTTTCAAGTTGAAATACGCCTTGGGACCATATCTCACCTAAAGTAAATGGTAGAATCAAACTTTAACCAAACGTAATGTTTGTACCTAGTATAAAGTTAAAAAGTTTAAACAATTTTAAAATATCACTATATTTAGGCGAGTAAACGAAAAATGTTCATTTCAGACTCTAAAAACGTAGAAATCGTGTTTCAAGTTGAAATACGCCTTGTAAACGAAAAATGTTTATTTCAGACTCTAAAACCGCAGAAATCGTGTTTCAAGTTGAAATACGCCTTGGTACCATATCTCACCTAAAGTAAATGGTAGAATCAAACTTTAACCAAACGTAATGTTTGTACCTAGTATAAAGTTAAAAAGTTTAAACAATTTTAAAATATCACTATATTTAGGCGAGTAAACGAAAAATGTTCATTTCAGACTCTAAAAACGTAGAAATCGTGTTTCAAGTTGAAATACGCCTTGTAAACGAAAAATGTTTATTTCAGACTCTAATAACGTAGAAATCGCGTTTCAAGTTGAAATACGCCTTGGGACCATATCTCACCTAAAGTAAATGGTAGAATCAAACTTTAACCAAACGTAATGTTTGTACCTAGGGTAAAGTTAAAAAGTTTAAACAATTTGAAAATATCACTATATTTAGGCGAGTAAACGAAAAATGTTCATTTCAGACTCTAAAAACGTAGAAATCGTGTTTTAAGTTGAAATACGCCTTGTAAACGAAAATGTTTATTTCAGACTCTAATAACGTAGAAATCGTGTTTCAAGTTGAAATACGCCTTGGGACCATATCTCACCTAAAGTAAATGGTAGAATCAAACTTTAACCAAACGTAATGTTTGTACTTAGGGTAAAGTTAAAAAGTTTAAACAATTTTAAAATATCACTATATTTAGGCGAGTAAACGAAAAATGTTCATTTCAGACTCTAAAAACGTAGAAATCGTCTTTCAAGTTGAAATACGCCTTGTAAACGAAAAATGTTTATTTCAGACTCTAATAACGTAGAAATCGTGTTTCAAGTTGAAATACGCCTTGGGACCATATCTCACCTAAAGTAAATGGTAGAATCAAACTTTAACCAAACGTAATGTTTGTACCTAGTATAAAGTTAAAAAGTTTAAACAATTTTAAAATATCACTATATTTAGGCGAGTAAACGAAAAATGTTCGTCTCAGACTCTAAAACCGCAGAAATCGTGTTTCAAGTTGAAATACGCCTTGGTACCATATCTCACCTAAAGTAAATGGTAGAATCAAACTTTAACCAAACGTAATGTTTGTACTTAGGGTAAAGTTAAAAAGTTTAAACAATTTTAAAATATCACTATATTTAGGCGAGTAAACGAAAAATGTTCATTTCAGACTCTAAAAACATAGAAATCGTCTTTCAAGTTGAAATACGCCTTGTAAACGAAAAATGTTTATTTCAGACTCTAAAACCGCAGAAATCGTGTTTCAAGTTGAAATACGCCTTGGTACCATATCTCACCTAAAGTAAATGGTAGAATCAAACTTTAACCAAACGTAATGTTTGTACTTAGGGTAAAGTTAAAAAGTTTAAACAATTTTAAAATATCACTATATTTAGGCGAGTAAACGAAAAATGTTCATTTCAGACTCTAAAAACGTAGAAATCGTCTTTCAAGTTGAAATACGCCTTGTAAACGAAAAATGTTTATTTCAGACTCTAATAACGTAGAAATCGTGTTTCAAGTTGAAATACGCCTTGGGACCATATCTCACCTAAAGTAAATGGTAGAATCAAACTTTAACCAAACGTAATGTTTGTACTTAGGGTAAAGTTAAAAAGTTTAAACAATTTTAAAATATCACTATATTTAGGCGAGTAAACGAAAAATGTTCATTTCAGACTCTAAAAACATAGAAATCGTCTTTCAAGTTGAAATACGCCTTGTAAACGAAAAATGTTTATTTCAGACTCTAATAACGTAGAAATCGTGTTTCAAGTTGAAATACGCCTTGGGACCATATCTCACCTAAAGTAAATGGTAGAATCAAACTTTAACCAAACGTAATGTTTGTACCTAGTATAAAGTTAAAAAGTTTAAACAATTTTAAAATATCACTATATTTAGGCGAGTAAACGAAAAATGTTCATTTCAGACTCTAAAAACGTAGAAATCGTGTTTCAAGTTGAAATACGCCTTGTAAACGAAAAATGTTTATTTCAGACTCTAAAACCGCAGAAATCGTGTTTCAAGTTGAAATACGCCTTGGTACCATATCTCACCTAAAGTAAATGGTAGAATCAAACTTTAACCAAACGTAATGTTTGTACCTAGTATAAAGTTAAAAAGTTTAAACAATTTTAAAATATCACTATATTTAGGCGAGTAAACGAAAAATGTTCATTTCAGACTCTAAAAACGTAGAAATCGTGTTTCAAGTTGAAATACGCCTTGTAAACGAAAAATGTTTATTTCAGACTCTAATAACGTAGAAATCGCGTTTCAAGTTGAAATACGCCTTGGGACCATATCTCACCTAAAGTAAATGGTAGAATCAAACTTTAACCAAACGTAATGTTTGTACCTAGGGTAAAGTTAAAAAGTTTAAACAATTTGAAAATATCACTATATTTAGGCGAGTAAACGAAAAATGTTCATTTCAGACTCTAAAAACGTAGAAATCGTGTTTTAAGTTGAAATACGCCTTGTAAACGAAAATGTTTATTTCAGACTCTAATAACGTAGAAATCGTGTTTCAAGTTGAAATACGCCTTGGGACCATATCTCACCTAAAGTAAATGGTAGAATCAAACTTTAACCAAACGTAATGTTTGTACTTAGGGTAAAGTTAAAAAGTTTAAACAATTTTAAAATATCACTATATTTAGGCGAGTAAACGAAAAATGTTCATTTCAGACTCTAAAAACGTAGAAATCGTCTTTCAAGTTGAAATACGCCTTGTAAACGAAAAATGTTTATTTCAGACTCTAATAACGTAGAAATCGTGTTTCAAGTTGAAATACGCCTTGGGACCATATCTCACCTAAAGTAAATGGTAGAATCAAACTTTAACCAAACGTAATGTTTGTACCTAGTATAAAGTTAAAAAGTTTAAACAATTTTAAAATATCACTATATTTAGGCGAGTAAACGAAAAATGTTCGTCTCAGACTCTAAAACCGCAGAAATCGTGTTTCAAGTTGAAATACGCCTTGGTACCATATCTCACCTAAAGTAAATGGTAGAATCAAACTTTAACCAAACGTAATGTTTGTACTTAGGGTAAAGTTAAAAAGTTTAAACAATTTTAAAATATCACTATATTTAGGCGAGTAAACGAAAAATGTTCATTTCAGACTCTAAAAACATAGAAATCGTCTTTCAAGTTGAAATACGCCTTGTAAACGAAAAATGTTTATTTCAGACTCTAAAACCGCAGAAATCGTGTTTCAAGTTGAAATACGCCTTGGTACCATATCTCACCTAAAGTAAATGGTAGAATCAAACTTTAACCAAACGTAATGTTTGTACTTAGGGTAAAGTTAAAAAGTTTAAACAATTTTAAAATATCACTATATTTAGGCGAGTAAACGAAAAATGTTCATTTCAGACTCTAAAAACGTAGAAATCGTCTTTCAAGTTGAAATACGCCTTGTAAACGAAAAATGTTTATTTCAGACTCTAATAACGTAGAAATCGTGTTTCAAGTTGAAAAACGCCTTGAGACCATATCTCACCTAAAGTAAATGGTAGAATCAAACTTTAACCAAACGTAATGTTTGTACCTAGTATAAAGTTAAAAAGTTTAAACAATTTTAAAATATCACTATATTTAGGCGAGTAAACGAAAAATGTTCATTTCAGACTCTAAAAACGTAGAAATCGTCTTTCAAGTTGAAATACGCCTTGTAAACGAAAAATGTTTATTTCAGACTCTAATAACGTAGAAATCGTGTTTCAAGTTGAAATACGCCTTGGGACCATATCTCACCTAAAGTAAATGGTAGAATCAAACTTTAACCAAACGTAATGTTTGTACCTAGTATAAAGTTAAAAAGTTTAAACAATTTTAAAATATCACTATATTTAGGCGAGTAAACGAAAAATGTTCATTTCAGACTCTAAAAACGTAGAAATCGTCTTTCAAGTTGAAATACGCCTTGTAAACGAAAAATGTTTATTTCAGACTCTAAAACCGCAGAAATCGTGTTTCAAGTTGAAATACGCCTTGGTACCATATCTCACCTAAAGTAAATGGTAGAATCAAACTTTAACCAAACGTAATGTTTGTACTTAGGGTAAAGTTAAAAAGTTTAAACAATTTTAAAATATCACTATATTTAGGCGAGTAAACGAAAAATGTTCATTTCAGACTCTAAAAACGTAGAAATCGTCTTTCAAGTTGAAATACGCCTTGTAAACGAAAAATGTTTATTTCAGACTCTAATAACGTAGAAATCGTGTTTCAAGTTGAAATACGCCTTGGGACCATATCTCACCTAAAGTAAATGGTAGAATCAAACTTTAACCAAACGTAATGTTTGTACCTACGGTAAAGTTAAAAAGTTTAAACAATTTGAAAATATCACTATATTTAGGCGAGTAAACGAAAAATGTTCATTTCAGACTCTAAAAACATAGATATCGTCTTTCAAGTTGAAATACGCCTTGGGACCATATCTCACCTAAAGTAAATGGTAGAATCAAACTTTAACCAAACGTAATGTTTGTACCTAGTATAAAGTTAAAAAGTTTAAACAATTTTAAAATATCACTATATTTAGGCGAGTAAACGAAAAATGTTCATTTCAGACTCTAAAAACGTAGAAATCGTGTTTCAAGTTGAAATACGCCTTGTAAACGAAAAATGTTTATTTCAGACTCTAAAACCGCAGAAATCGTGTTTCAAGTTGAAATACGCCTTGGTACCATATCTCACCTAAAGTAAATGGTAGAATCAAACTTTAACCAAACGTAATGTTTGTACCTAGTATAAAGTTAAAAAGTTTAAACAATTTTAAAATATCACTATATTTAGGCGAGTAAACGAAAAATGTTCATTTCAGACTCTAAAAACGTAGAAATCGTGTTTCAAGTTGAAATACGCCTTGTAAACGAAAAATGTTTATTTCAGACTCTAATAACGTAGAAATCGTGTTTCAAGTTGAAATACGCCTTGGGACCATATCTCACCTAAAGTAAATGGTAGAATCAAACTTTAACCAAACGTAATGTTTGTACCTAGTATAAAGTTAAAAAGTTTAAACAATTTTAAAATATCACTATATTTAGGCGAGTAAACGAAAAATGTTCGTCTCAGACTCTAAAACCGCAGAAATCGTGTTTCAAGTTGAAATACGCCTTGGTACCATATCTCACCTAAAGTAAATGGTAGAATCAAACTTTAACCAAACGTAATGTTTGTACTTAGGGTAAAGTTAAAAAGTTTAAACAATTTTAAAATATCACTATATTTAGGCGAGTAAACGAAAAATGTTCATTTCAGACTCTAAAAACATAGAAATCGTCTTTCAAGTTGAAATACGCCTTGTAAACGAAAAATGTTTATTTCAGACTCTAAAACCGCAGAAATCGTGTTTCAAGTTGAAATACGCCTTGGTACCATATCTCACCTAAAGTAAATGGTAGAATCAAACTTTAACCAAACGTAATGTTTGTACTTAGGGTAAAGTTAAAAAGTTTAAACAATTTTAAAATATCACTATATTTAGGCGAGTAAACGAAAAATGTTCATTTCAGACTCTAAAAACGTAGAAATCGTCTTTCAAGTTGAAATACGCCTTGTAAACGAAAAATGTTTATTTCAGACTCTAATAACGTAGAAATCGTGTTTCAAGTTGAAAAACGCCTTGAGACCATATCTCACCTAAAGTAAATGGTAGAATCAAACTTTAACCAAACGTAATGTTTGTACCTAGTATAAAGTTAAAAAGTTTAAACAATTTTAAAATATCACTATATTTAGGCGAGTAAACGAAAAATGTTCATTTCAGACTCTAAAAACGTAGAAATCGTCTTTCAAGTTGAAATACGCCTTGTAAACGAAAAATGTTTATTTCAGACTCTAATAACGTAGAAATCGTGTTTCAAGTTGAAATACGCCTTGGGACCATATCTCACCTAAAGTAAATGGTAGAATCAAACTTTAACCAAACGTAATGTTTGTACCTAGTATAAAGTTAAAAAGTTTAAACAATTTTAAAATATCACTATATTTAGGCGAGTAAACGAAAAATGTTCATTTCAGACTCTAAAAACGTAGAAATCGTCTTTCAAGTTGAAATACGCCTTGTAAACGAAAAATGTTTATTTCAGACTCTAAAACCGCAGAAATCGTGTTTCAAGTTGAAATACGCCTTGGTACCATATCTCACCTAAAGTAAATGGTAGAATCAAACTTTAACCAAACGTAATGTTTGTACTTAGGGTAAAGTTAAAAAGTTTAAACAATTTTAAAATATCACTATATTTAGGCGAGTAAACGAAAAATGTTCATTTCAGACTCTAAAAACGTAGAAATCGTCTTTCAAGTTGAAATACGCCTTGTAAACGAAAAATGTTTATTTCAGACTCTAATAACGTAGAAATCGTGTTTCAAGTTGAAATACGCCTTGGGACCATATCTCACCTAAAGTAAATGGTAGAATCAAACTTTAACCAAACGTAATGTTTGTACCTACGGTAAAGTTAAAAAGTTTAAACAATTTGAAAATATCACTATATTTAGGCGAGTAAACGAAAAATGTTCATTTCAGACTCTAAAAACATAGATATCGTCTTTCAAGTTGAAATACGCCTTGGGACCATATCTCACCTAAAGTAAATGGTAGAATCAAACTTTAACCAAACGTAATGTTTGTACCTAGTATAAAGTTAAAAAGTTTAAACAATTTTAAAATATCACTATATTTAGGCGAGTAAACGAAAAATGTTCATTTCAGACTCTAAAAACGTAGAAATCGTGTTTCAAGTTGAAATACGCCTTGTAAACGAAAAATGTTTATTTCAGACTCTAAAACCGCAGAAATCGTGTTTCAAGTTGAAATACGCCTTGGTACCATATCTCACCTAAAGTAAATGGTAGAATCAAACTTTAACCAAACGTAATGTTTGTACCTAGTATAAAGTTAAAAAGTTTAAACAATTTTAAAATATCACTATATTTAGGCGAGTAAACGAAAAATGTTCATTTCAGACTCTAAAAACGTAGAAATCGTGTTTCAAGTTGAAATACGCCTTGTAAACGAAAAATGTTTATTTCAGACTCTAATAACGTAGAAATCGTGTTTCAAGTTGAAATACGCCTTGGGACCATATCTCACCTAAAGTAAATGGTAGAATCAAACTTTAACCAAACGTAATGTTTGTACCTAGGGTAAAGTTAAAAAGTTTAAACAATTTGAAAATATCACTATATTTAGGCGAGTAAACGAAAAATGTTCGTCTCAGACTCTAAAACCGCAGAAATCGTGTTTCAAGTTGAAATACGCCTTGGTACCATATCTCACCTAAAGTAAATGGTAGAATCAAACTTTAACCAAACGTAATGTTTGTACTTAGGGTAAAGTTAAAAAGTTTAAACAATTTTAAAATATCACTATATTTAGGCGAGTAAACGAAAAATGTTCATTTCAGACTCTAAAAACATAGAAATCGTCTTTCAAGTTGAAATACGCCTTGTAAACGAAAAATGTTTATTTCAGACTCTAATAACGTAGAAATCGTGTTTCAAGTTGAAATACGCCTTGGGACCATATCTCACCTAAAGTAAATGGTAGAATCAAACTTTAACCAAACGTAATGTTTGTACCTAGTATAAAGTTAAAAAGTTTAAACAATTTTAAAATATCACTATATTTAGGCGAGTAAACGAAAAATGTTCGTCTCAGACTCTAAAACCGCAGAAATCGTGTTTCAAGTTGAAATACGCCTTGGTACCATATCTCACCTAAAGTAAATGGTAGAATCAAACTTTAACCAAACGTAATGTTTGTACTTAGGGTAAAGTTAAAAAGTTTAAACAATTTTAAAATATCACTATATTTAGGCGAGTAAACGAAAAATGTTCATTTCAGACTCTAAAAACATAGAAATCGTCTTTCAAGTTGAAATACGCCTTGTAAACGAAAAATGTTTATTTCAGACTCTAAAACCGCAGAAATCGTGTTTCAAGTTGAAATACGCCTTGGTACCATATCTCACCTAAAGTAAATGGTAGAATCAAACTTTAACCAAACGTAATGTTTGTACTTAGGGTAAAGTTAAAAAGTTTAAACAATTTTAAAATATCACTATATTTAGGCGAGTAAACGAAAAATGTTCATTTCAGACTCTAAAAACGTAGAAATCGTCTTTCAAGTTGAAATACGCCTTGTAAACGAAAAATGTTTATTTCAGACTCTAATAACGTAGAAATCGTGTTTCAAGTTGAAAAACGCCTTGAGACCATATCTCACCTAAAGTAAATGGTAGAATCAAACTTTAACCAAACGTAATGTTTGTACCTAGTATAAAGTTAAAAAGTTTAAACAATTTTAAAATATCACTATATTTAGGCGAGTAAACGAAAAATGTTCATTTCAGACTCTAAAAACGTAGAAATCGTCTTTCAAGTTGAAATACGCCTTGTAAACGAAAAATGTTTATTTCAGACTCTAATAACGTAGAAATCGTGTTTCAAGTTGAAATACGCCTTGGGACCATATCTCACCTAAAGTAAATGGTAGAATCAAACTTTAACCAAACGTAATGTTTGTACCTAGTATAAAGTTAAAAAGTTTAAACAATTTTAAAATATCACTATATTTAGGCGAGTAAACGAAAAATGTTCATTTCAGACTCTAAAAACGTAGAAATCGTCTTTCAAGTTGAAATACGCCTTGTAAACGAAAAATGTTTATTTCAGACTCTAAAACCGCAGAAATCGTGTTTCAAGTTGAAATACGCCTTGGTACCATATCTCACCTAAAGTAAATGGTAGAATCAAACTTTAACCAAACGTAATGTTTGTACTTAGGGTAAAGTTAAAAAGTTTAAACAATTTTAAAATATCACTATATTTAGGCGAGTAAACGAAAAATGTTCATTTCAGACTCTAAAAACGTAGAAATCGTCTTTCAAGTTGAAATACGCCTTGTAAACGAAAAATGTTTATTTCAGACTCTAATAACGTAGAAATCGTGTTTCAAGTTGAAATACGCCTTGGGACCATATCTCACCTAAAGTAAATGGTAGAATCAAACTTTAACCAAACGTAATGTTTGTACCTACGGTAAAGTTAAAAAGTTTAAACAATTTGAAAATATCACTATATTTAGGCGAGTAAACGAAAAATGTTCGTCTCAGACTCTAAAACCGCAGAAATCGTGTTTCAAGTTGAAATACGCCTTGGTACCATATCTCACCTAAAGTAAATGGTAGAATCAAACTTTAACCAAACGTAATGTTTGTACTTAGGGTAAAGTTAAAAAGTTTAAACAATTTTAAAATATCACTATATTTAGGCGAGTAAACGAAAAATGTTCATTTCAGACTCTAAAAACATAGAAATCGTCTTTCAAGTTGAAATACGCCTTGGGACCATATCTCACCTAAAGTAAATGGTAGAATCAAACTTTAACCAAACGTAATGTTTGTACCTAGTATAAAGTTAAAAAGTTTAAACAATTTTAAAATATCACTATATTTAGGCGAGTAAACGAAAAATGTTCATTTCAGACTCTAAAAACGTAGAAATCGTGTTTCAAGTTGAAATACGCCTTGTAAACGAAAAATGTTTATTTCAGACTCTAAAACCGCAGAAATCGTGTTTCAAGTTGAAATACGCCTTGGTACCATATCTCACCTAAAGTAAATGGTAGAATCAAACTTTAACCAAACGTAATGTTTGTACCTAGTATAAAGTTAAAAAGTTTAAACAATTTTAAAATATCACTATATTTAGGCGAGTAAACGAAAAATGTTCATTTCAGACTCTAAAAACGTAGAAATCGTGTTTCAAGTTGAAATACGCCTTGTAAACGAAAAATGTTTATTTCAGACTCTAATAACGTAGAAATCGTGTTTCAAGTTGAAATACGCCTTGGGACCATATCTCACCTAAAGTAAATGGTAGAATCAAACTTTAACCAAACGTAATGTTTGTACCTAGGGTAAAGTTAAAAAGTTTAAACAATTTGAAAATATCACTATATTTAGGCGAGTAAACGAAAAATGTTCGTCTCAGACTCTAAAACCGCAGAAATCGTGTTTCAAGTTGAAATACGCCTTGGTACCATATCTCACCTAAAGTAAATGGTAGAATCAAACTTTAACCAAACGTAATGTTTGTACTTAGGGTAAAGTTAAAAAGTTTAAACAATTTTAAAATATCACTATATTTAGGCGAGTAAACGAAAAATGTTCATTTCAGACTCTAAAAACATAGAAATCGTCTTTCAAGTTGAAATACGCCTTGTAAACGAAAAATGTTTATTTCAGACTCTAATAACGTAGAAATCGTGTTTCAAGTTGAAATACGCCTTGGGACCATATCTCACCTAAAGTAAATGGTAGAATCAAACTTTAACCAAACGTAATGTTTGTACCTAGTATAAAGTTAAAAAGTTTAAACAATTTTAAAATATCACTATATTTAGGCGAGTAAACGAAAAATGTTCGTCTCAGACTCTAAAACCGCAGAAATCGTGTTTCAAGTTGAAATACGCCTTGGTACCATATCTCACCTAAAGTAAATGGTAGAATCAAACTTTAACCAAACGTAATGTTTGTACTTAGGGTAAAGTTAAAAAGTTTAAACAATTTTAAAATATCACTATATTTAGGCGAGTAAACGAAAAATGTTCATTTCAGACTCTAAAAACATAGAAATCGTCTTTCAAGTTGAAATACGCCTTGTAAACGAAAAATGTTTATTTCAGACTCTAAAACCGCAGAAATCGTGTTTCAAGTTGAAATACGCCTTGGTACCATATCTCACCTAAAGTAAATGGTAGAATCAAACTTTAACCAAACGTAATGTTTGTACTTAGGGTAAAGTTAAAAAGTTTAAACAATTTTAAAATATCACTATATTTAGGCGAGTAAACGAAAAATGTTCATTTCAGACTCTAAAAACGTAGAAATCGTCTTTCAAGTTGAAATACGCCTTGTAAACGAAAAATGTTTATTTCAGACTCTAATAACGTAGAAATCGTGTTTCAAGTTGAAAAACGCCTTGAGACCATATCTCACCTAAAGTAAATGGTAGAATCAAACTTTAACCAAACGTAATGTTTGTACCTAGTATAAAGTTAAAAAGTTTAAACAATTTTAAAATATCACTATATTTAGGCGAGTAAACGAAAAATGTTCATTTCAGACTCTAAAAACGTAGAAATCGTCTTTCAAGTTGAAATACGCCTTGTAAACGAAAAATGTTTATTTCAGACTCTAAAACCGCAGAAATCGTGTTTCAAGTTGAAATACGCCTTGGTACCATATCTCACCTAAAGTATATGGTAGAATCAAAACTTTAACCAAACGTAATGTTTGTACTTAGGGTAAAGTTAAAAAGTTTAAACAATTTTAAAATATCACTATATTTAGGCGAGTAAACGAAAAATGTTCATTTCAGACTCTAAAAACATAGAAATCGTCTTTCAAGTTGAAATACGCCTTGTAAACGAAAAATGTTTATTTCAGACTCTAATAACGTAGAAATCGTGTTTCAAGTTGAAATACGCCTTGGGACCATATCTCACCTAAAGTAAATGGTAGAATCAAACTTTAACCAAACGTAAAGTTTGTACCTAGTATAAAGTTAAAAAGTTTAAACAATTTTAAAATATCACTATATTTAGGCGAGTAAACGAAAAATGTTCATTTCAGACTCTAAAAACGTAGAAATCGTGTTTCAAGTTGAAATACGCCTTGTAAACGAAAAATGTTTATTTCAGACTCTAAAACCGCAGAAATCGTGTTTCAAGTTGAAATACGCCTTGGTACCATATCTCACCTAAAGTAAATGGTAGAATCAAACTTTAACCAAACGTAATGTTTGTACTTAGTATAAAGTTAAAAAGTTTAAACAATTTTAAAATATCACTATATTTAGGCGAGTAAACGAAAAATGTTCATTTCAGACTCTAAAAACGTAGAAATCGTGTTTCAAGTTGAAATACGCCTTGTAAACGAAAAATGTTTATTTCAGACTCTAAAACCGCAGAAATCGTGTTTCAAGTTGAAATACGCCTTGGTACCATATCTCACCTAAAGTATATGGTAGAATCAAAACTTTAACCAAACGTAATGTTTGTACTTAGGGTAAAGTTAAAAAGTTTAAACAATTTTAAAATATCACTATATTTAGGCGAGTAAACGAAAAATGTTCATTTCAGACTCTAAAAACGTAGAAATCGTCTTTCAAGTTGAAATACGCCTTGTAAACGAAAAATGTTTATTTCAGACTCTAAAACCGCAGAAATCGTGTTTCAAGTTGAAATACGCCTTGGTACCATATCTCACCTAAAGTAAATGGTAGAATCAAACTTTAACCAAACGTAATGTTTGTACCTAGGGTAAAGTTAAAAAGTTTAAACAATTTTAAAATATCACTATATTTAGGCGAGTAAACGAAAAATGTTCATTTCAGACTCTAAAAACGTAGAAATCGTGTTTCAAGTTGAAATACGCCTTGTAAACGAAAAATGTTTATTTCAGACTCTAATAACGTAGAAATCGTGTTTCAAGTTGAAATACGCCTTGGGACCATATCTCACCTAAAGTAAATGGTAGAATCAAACTTTAACCAAACGTAATGTTTGTACCTAGTATTAAGTTAAAAAGTTTAAACAATTTTAAAATATCACTATATTTAGGCGAGTAAACGAAAAATGTTCATTTCAGACTCTAAAAACGTAGAAATCGTGTTTCAAGTTGAAATACGCCTTGTAAACGAAAAATGTTTATTTCAGACTCTAAAACCGCAGAAATCGTGTTTCAAGTTGAAATACGCCTTGGTACCATATCTCACCTAAAGTAAATGGTAGAATCAAACTTTAACCAAACGTAATGTTTGTACTTAGGGTAAAGCTAAAAAGTTTAAACAATTTTAAAATATCACTATATTTAGGCGAGTAAACGAAAAATGTTTATTTCAGACTCTAATAACGTAGAAATCGTGTTTCAAGTTGAAATACGCCTTGGGACCATATCTCACCTAAAGTAAATGGTAGAATCAAACTTTAACCAAACGTAATGTTTGTACCTAGTATAAAGTTAAAAAGTTTAAACAATTTTAAAATATCACTATATTTAGGCGAGTAAACGAAAAATGTTCATTTCAGACTCTAAAAACGTAGAAATCGTGTTTCAAGTTGAAATACGCCTTGTAAACGAAAAATGTTTATTTCAGACTCTAAAACCGCAGAAATCGTGTTTCAAGTTGAAATACGCCTTGGTACCATATCTCACCTAAAGTATATGGTAGAATCAAAACTTTAACCAAACGTAATGTTTGTACTTAGGGTAAAGTTAAAAAGTTTAAACAATTTTAAAATATCACTATATTTAGGCGAGTAAACGAAAAATGTTCATTTCAGACTCTAAAAACGTAGAAATCGTCTTTCAAGTTGAAATACGCCTTGTAAACGAAAAATGTTTATTTCAGACTCTAAAACCGCAGAAATCGTGTTTCAAGTTGAAATACGCCTTGGTACCATATCTCACCTAAAGTAAATGGTAGAATCAAACTTTAACCAAACGTAATGTTTGTACCTAGGGTAAAGTTAAAAAGTTTAAACAATTTTAAAATATCACTATATTTAGGCGAGTAAACGAAAAATGTTCATTTCAGACTCTAAAAACGTAGAAATCGTCTTTCAAGTTGAAATACGCCTTGTAAACGAAAAATGTTTATTTCAGACTCTAAAACCGCAGAAATTGTGTTTCAAGTTGAAATACGCCTTGGTACCATATCTCACCTAAAGTAAATGGTAGAATCAAACTTTAACCAAACGTAATGTTTGTACCTAGGGTAAAGTTAAAAAGTTTAAACAATTTTAAAATATCACTATATTTAGGCGAGTAAACGAAAAATGTTCATTTCAGACTCTAAAAACGTAGAAATCGTGTTTCAAGTTGAAATACGCCTTGTAAACGAAAAATGTTTATTTCAGACTCTAAAACCGCAGAAATCGTGTTTCAAGTTGAAATACGCCTTGGTACCATATCTCACCTAAAGTAAATGGTAGAATCAAACTTTAACCAAACGTAATGTTTGTACTTAGGGTAAAGCTAAAAAGTTTAAACAATTTTAAAATATCACTATATTTAGGCGAGTAAACGAAAAATGTTTATTTCAGACTCTAATAACGTAGAAATCGTGTTTCAAGTTGAAATACGCCTTGGGACCATATCTCACCTAAAGTAAATGGTAGAATCAAACTTTAACCAAACGTAATGTTTGTACCTAGTATAAAGTTAAAAAGTTTAAACAATTTTAAAATATCACTATATTTAGGCGAGTAAACGAAAAATGTTCATTTCAGACTCTAAAAACGTAGAAATCGTGTTTCAAGTTGAAATACGCCTTGTAAACGAAAAATGTTTATTTCAGACTCTAAAACCGCAGAAATCGTGTTTCAAGTTGAAATACGCCTTGGTACCATATCTCACCTAAAGTAAATGGTAGAATCAAACTTTAACCAAACGTAATGTTTGTACTAGTATAAAGTTAAAAAGTTTAAACAATTTTAAAATATCACTATATTTAGGCGAGTAAACGAAAAATGTTCATTTCAGACTCTAAAAACGTAGAAATCGTCTTTCAAGTTGAAATACGCCTTGTAAACGAAAAATGTTTATTTCAGACTCTAATAACGTAGAAATCGTGTTTCAAGTTGAAATACGCCTTGGGACCATATCTCACCTAAAGTAAATGGTAGAATCAAACTTTAACCAAACGTAATGTTTGTACCTAGGGTAAAGTTAAAAAGTTTAAACAATTTGAAAATATCACTATATTTAGGCGAGTAAACGAAAAATGTTCATTTCAGACTCTAAAAACATAGAAATCGTCTTTCAAGTTGAAATACGCCTTGTAAACGAAAAATGTTTATTTCAGACTCTAAAACCGCAGAAATCATGTTTCAAGTTGAAATACGCCTTGGTACCATATCTCACCTAAAGTAAATGGTAGAATCAAACTTTAACCAAACGTAATGTTTGTACTTAGGGTAAAGTTAAAAAGTTTAAACAATTTTAAAATATCACTATATTTAGGCGAGTAAACGAAAAATGTTCATTTCAGACTCTAAAAACGTAGAAATCGTCTTTCAAGTTGAAATACGCCTTGTAAACGAAAAATGTTTATTTCAGACTCTAATAACGTAGAAATCGTGTTTCAAGTTGAAATACGCCTTGAGACCATATCTCACCTAAAGTAAATGGTAGAATCAAACTTTAACCAAACGTAATGTTTGTACCTAGTATAAAGTTAAAAAGTTTAAACAATTTTAAAATATCACTATATTTAGGCGAGTAAACGAAAAATGTTCATTTCAGACTCTAAAAACGTAGAAATCGTGTTTCAAGTTGAAATACGCCTTGTAAACGAAAAATGTTTATTTCAGACTCTAAAACCGCAGAAATCGTGTTTCAAGTTGAAATACGCCTTGGTACCATATCTCACCTAAAGTAAATGGTAGAATCAAACTTTAACCAAACGTAATGTTTGTACCTAGTATAAAGTTAAAAAGTTTAAACAATTTTAAAATATCACTATATTTAGGCGAGTAAACGAAAAATGTTCATTTCAGACTCTAAAAACGTAGAAATCGTGTTTCAAGTTGAAATACGCCTTGTAAACGAAAAATGTTTATTTCAGACTCTAATAACGTAGAAATCGCGTTTCAAGTTGAAATACGCCTTGGGACCATATCTCACCTAAAGTAAATGGTAGAATCAAACTTTAACCAAACGTAATGTTTGTACCTAGGGTAAAGTTAAAAAGTTTAAACAATTTGAAAATATCACTATATTTAGGCGAGTAAACGAAAAATGTTCATTTCAGACTCTAAAAACGTAGAAATCGTGTTTTAAGTTGAAATACGCCTTGTAAACGAAAATGTTTATTTCAGACTCTAATAACGTAGAAATCGTGTTTCAAGTTGAAATACGCCTTGGGACCATATCTCACCTAAAGTAAATGGTAGAATCAAACTTTAACCAAACGTAATGTTTGTACTTAGGGTAAAGTTAAAAAGTTTAAACAATTTTAAAATATCACTATATTTAGGCGAGTAAACGAAAAATGTTCATTTCAGACTCTAAAAACGTAGAAATCGTCTTTCAAGTTGAAATACGCCTTGTAAACGAAAAATGTTTATTTCAGACTCTAATAACGTAGAAATCGTGTTTCAAGTTGAAATACGCCTTGGGACCATATCTCACCTAAAGTAAATGGTAGAATCAAACTTTAACCAAACGTAATGTTTGTACCTACGGTAAAGTTAAAAAGTTTAAACAATTTGAAAATATCACTATATTTAGGCGAGTAAACGAAAAATGTTCATTTCAGACTCTAAAAACATAGAAATCGTCTTTCAAGTTGAAATACGCCTTGTAAACGAAAAATGTTTATTTCAGACTCTAAAACCGCAGAAATCATGTTTCAAGTTGAAATACGCCTTGGTACCATATCTCACCTAAAGTAAATGGTAGAATCAAACTTTAACCAAACGTAATGTTTGTACTTAGGGTAAAGTTAAAAAGTTTAAACAATTTTAAAATATCACTATATTTAGGCGAGTAAACGAAAAATGTTCATTTCAGACTCTAAAAACGTAGAAATCGTCTTTCAAGTTGAAATACGCCTTGTAAACGAAAAATGTTTATTTCAGACTCTAATAACGTAGAAATCGTGTTTCAAGTTGAAATACGCCTTGAGACCATATCTCACCTAAAGTAAATGGTAGAATCAAACTTTAACCAAACTTAATGTTTGTACCTAGTATAAAGTTAAAAAGTTTAAACAATTTTAAAATATCACTATATTTAGGCGAGTAAACGAAAAATGTTCATTTCAGACTCTAAAAACGTAGAAATCGTGTTTCAAGTTGAAATACGCCTTGTAAACGAAAAATGTTTATTTCAGACTCTAAAACCGCAGAAATCGTGTTTCAAGTTGAAATACGCCTTGGTACCATATCTCACCTAAAGTAAATGGTAGAATCAAACTTTAACCAAACGTAATGTTTGTACCTAGTATAAAGTTAAAAAGTTTAAACAATTTTAAAATATCACTATATTTAGGCGAGTAAACGAAAAATGTTCATTTCAGACTCTAAAAACGTAGAAATCGTGTTTCAAGTTGAAATACGCCTTGTAAACGAAAAATGTTTATTTCAGACTCTAATAACGTAGAAATCGCGTTTCAAGTTGAAATACGCCTTGGGACCATATCTCACCTAAAGTAAATGGTAGAATCAAACTTTAACCAAACGTAATGTTTGTACCTAGGGTAAAGTTAAAAAGTTTAAACAATTTGAAAATATCACTATATTTAGGCGAGTAAACGAAAAATGTTCATTTCAGACTCTAAAAACGTAGAAATCGTGTTTTAAGTTGAAATACGCCTTGTAAACGAAAATGTTTATTTCAGACTCTAATAACGTAGAAATCGTGTTTCAAGTTGAAATACGCCTTGGGACCATATCTCACCTAAAGTAAATGGTAGAATCAAACTTTAACCAAACGTAATGTTTGTACTTAGGGTAAAGTTAAAAAGTTTAAACAATTTTAAAATATCACTATATTTAGGCGAGTAAACGAAAAATGTTCATTTCAGACTCTAAAAACGTAGAAATCGTCTTTCAAGTTGAAATACGCCTTGTAAACGAAAAATGTTTATTTCAGACTCTAATAACGTAGAAATCGTGTTTCAAGTTGAAATACGCCTTGGGACCATATCTCACCTAAAGTAAATGGTAGAATCAAACTTTAACCAAACGTAATGTTTGTACCTACGGTAAAGTTAAAAAGTTTAAACAATTTGAAAATATCACTATATTTAGGCGAGTAAACGAAAAATGTTCATTTCAGACTCTAAAAACATAGAAATCGTCTTTCAAGTTGAAATACGCCTTGTAAACGAAAAATGTTTATTTCAGACTCTAAAACCGCAGAAATCATGTTTCAAGTTGAAATACGCCTTGGTACCATATCTCACCTAAAGTAAATGGTAGAATCAAACTTTAACCAAACGTAATGTTTGTACTTAGGGTAAAGTTAAAAAGTTTAAACAATTTTAAAATATCACTATATTTAGGCGAGTAAACGAAAAATGTTCATTTCAGACTCTAAAAACGTAGAAATCGTCTTTCAAGTTGAAATACGCCTTGTAAACGAAAAATGTTTATTTCAGACTCTAATAACGTAGAAATCGTGTTTCAAGTTGAAATACGCCTTGAGACCATATCTCACCTAAAGTAAATGGTAGAATCAAACTTTAACCAAACTTAATGTTTGTACCTAGTATAAAGTTAAAAAGTTTAAACAATTTTAAAATATCACTATATTTAGGCGAGTAAACGAAAAATGTTCATTTCAGACTCTAAAAACGTAGAAATCGTGTTTCAAGTTGAAATACGCCTTGTAAACGAAAAATGTTTATTTCAGACTCTAAAACCGCAGAAATCGTGTTTCAAGTTGAAATACGCCTTGGTACCATATCTCACCTAAAGTAAATGGTAGAATCAAACTTTAACCAAACGTAATGTTTGTACCTAGTATAAAGTTAAAAAGTTTAAACAATTTTAAAATATCACTATATTTAGGCGAGTAAACGAAAAATGTTCATTTCAGACTCTAAAAACGTAGAAATCGTGTTTCAAGTTGAAATACGCCTTGTAAACGAAAAATGTTTATTTCAGACTCTAATAACGTAGAAATCGCGTTTCAAGTTGAAATACGCCTTGGGACCATATCTCACCTAAAGTAAATGGTAGAATCAAACTTTAACCAAACGTAATGTTTGTACCTAGGGTAAAGTTAAAAAGTTTAAACAATTTGAAAATATCACTATATTTAGGCGAGTAAACGAAAAATGTTCATTTCAGACTCTAAAAACGTAGAAATCGTGTTTTAAGTTGAAATACGCCTTGTAAACGAAAATGTTTATTTCAGACTCTAATAACGTAGAAATCGTGTTTCAAGTTGAAATACGCCTTGGGACCATATCTCACCTAAAGTAAATGGTAGAATCAAACTTTAACCAAACGTAATGTTTGTACTTAGGGTAAAGTTAAAAAGTTTAAACAATTTTAAAATATCACTATATTTAGGCGAGTAAACGAAAAATGTTCATTTCAGACTCTAAAAACGTAGAAATCGTCTTTCAAGTTGAAATACGCCTTGTAAACGAAAAATGTTTATTTCAGACTCTAATAACGTAGAAATCGTGTTTCAAGTTGAAATACGCCTTGGGACCATATCTCACCTAAAGTAAATGGTAGAATCAAACTTTAACCAAACGTAATGTTTGTACCTACGGTAAAGTTAAAAAGTTTAAACAATTTGAAAATATCACTATATTTAGGCGAGTAAACGAAAAATGTTCATTTCAGACTCTAAAAACATAGAAATCGTCTTTCAAGTTGAAATACGCCTTGTAAACGAAAAATGTTTATTTCAGACTCTAAAACCGCAGAAATCATGTTTCAAGTTGAAATACGCCTTGGTACCATATCTCACCTAAAGTAAATGGTAGAATCAAACTTTAACCAAACGTAATGTTTGTACTTAGGGTAAAGTTAAAAAGTTTAAACAATTTTAAAATATCACTATATTTAGGCGAGTAAACGAAAAATGTTCATTTCAGACTCTAAAAACGTAGAAATCGTCTTTCAAGTTGAAATACGCCTTGTAAACGAAAAATGTTTATTTCAGACTCTAATAACGTAGAAATCGTGTTTCAAGTTGAAATACGCCTTGAGACCATATCTCACCTAAAGTAAATGGTAGAATCAAACTTTAACCAAACTTAATGTTTGTACCTAGTATAAAGTTAAAAAGTTTAAACAATTTTAAAATATCACTATATTTAGGCGAGTAAACGAAAAATGTTCATTTCAGACTCTAAAAACGTAGAAATCGTGTTTCAAGTTGAAATACGCCTTGTAAACGAAAAATGTTTATTTCAGACTCTAAAACCGCAGAAATCGTGTTTCAAGTTGAAATACGCCTTGGTACCATATCTCACCTAAAGTAAATGGTAGAATCAAACTTTAACCAAACGTAATGTTTGTACCTAGTATAAAGTTAAAAAGTTTAAACAATTTTAAAATATCACTATATTTAGGCGAGTAAACGAAAAATGTTCATTTCAGACTCTAAAAACGTAGAAATCGTGTTTCAAGTTGAAATACGCCTTGTAAACGAAAAATGTTTATTTCAGACTCTAATAACGTAGAAATCGCGTTTCAAGTTGAAATACGCCTTGGGACCATATCTCACCTAAAGTAAATGGTAGAATCAAACTTTAACCAAACGTAATGTTTGTACCTAGGGTAAAGTTAAAAAGTTTAAACAATTTGAAAATATCACTATATTTAGGCGAGTAAACGAAAAATGTTCATTTCAGACTCTAAAAACGTAGAAATCGTGTTTTAAGTTGAAATACGCCTTGTAAACGAAAATGTTTATTTCAGACTCTAATAACGTAGAAATCGTGTTTCAAGTTGAAATACGCCTTGGGAGTATATCTCACCTAAAGTAAATGGTAGAATCAAACTTTAACCAAACGTAATGTTTGTACTTAGGGTAAAGTTAAAAAGTTTAAACAATTTTAAAATATCACTATATTTAGGCGAGTAAACGAAAAATGTTCATTTCAGACTCTAAAAACGTAGAAATCGTGTTTCAAGTTGAAATACGCCTTGTAAACGAAAAATGTTTATTTCAGACTCTAAAACCGCAGAAATCGTGTTTCAAGTTGAAATACGCCTTGGTACCATATCTCACCTAAAGTATATGGTAGAATCAAAACTTTAACCAAACGTAATGTTTGTACTTAGGGTAAAGTTAAAAAGTTTAAACAATTTTAAAAGATCACTATATTTAGGCGAGTAAACGAAAAATGTTCATTTCAGACTCTAAAAACGTAGAAATCGTCTTTCAAGTTGAAATACGCCTTGTAAACGAAAAATGTTTATTTCAGACTCTAATAACGTAGAAATCGTGTTTCAAGTTGAAATACGCCTTGGGACCATATCTCACCTAAAGTAAATGGTAGAATCAAACTTTAACCAAACGTAATGTTTGTACCTACGGTAAAGTTAAAAAGTTTAAACAATTTGAAAATATCACTATATTTAGGCGAGTAAACGAAAAATGTTCGTCTCAGACTCTAAAACCGCAGAAATCGTGTTTCAAGTTGAAATACGCCTTGGTACCATATCTCACCTAAAGTAAATGGTAGAATCAAACTTTAACCAAACGTAATGTTTGTACTTAGGGTAAAGTTAAAAAGTTTAAACAATTTTAAAATATCACTATATTTAGGCGAGTAAACGAAAAATGTTCGTCTCAGACTCTAAAACCGCAGAAATCGTGTTTCAAGTTGAAATACGCCTTGGGACCATATCTCACCTAAAGTAAATGGTAGAATCAAACTTTAACCAAACGTAATGTTTGTACTTAGGGTAAAGTTAAAAAGTTTAAACAATTTTAAAATATCACTATATTTAGGCGAGTAAACGAAAAATGTTCATTTCAGACTCTAAAAACATAGAAATCGTCTTTCAAGTTGAAATACGCCTTGTAAACGAAAAATGTTTATTTCAGACTCTAAAACCGCAGAAATCGTGTTTCAAGTTGAAATACGCCTTGGTACCATATCTCACCTAAAGTAAATGGTAGAATCAAACTTTAACCAAACGTAATGTTTGTACTTAGGGTAAAGCTAAAAAGTTTAAACAATTTTAAAATATCACTATATTTAGGCGAGTAAACGAAAAATGTTTATTTCAGACTCTAATAACGTAGAAATCGTGTTTCAAGTTGAAATACGCCTTGGGACCATATCTCACCTAAAGTAAATGGTAGAATCAAACTTTAACCAAACGTAATGTTTGTACCTAGTATAAAGTTAAAAAGTTTAAACAATTTGAAAATATCACTATATTTAGGCGAGTAAACGAAAAATGTTCATTTCAGACTCTAAAAACGTAGAAATCGTGTTTTAAGTTGAAATACGCCTTGTAAACGAAAATGTTTATTTCAGACTCTAATAACGTAGAAATCGTGTTTCAAGTTGAAATACGCCTTGGGACCATATCTCACCTAAAGTAAATGGTAGAATCAAACTTTAACCAAACGTAATGTTTGTACTTAGGGTAAAGTTAAAAAGTTTAAACAATTTTAAAATATCACTATATTTAGGCGAGTAAACGAAAAATGTTCATTTCAGACTCTAAAAACGTAGAAATCGTCTTTCAAGTTGAAATACGCCTTGTAAACGAAAAATGTTTATTTCAGACTCTAATAACGTAGAAATCGTGTTTCAAGTTGAAATACGCCTTGGGACCATATCTCACCTAAAGTAAATGGTAGAATCAAACTTTAACCAAACGTAATGTTTGTACCTAGTATAAAGTTAAAAAGTTTAAACAATTTTAAAATATCACTATATTTAGGCGAGTAAACGAAAAATGTTCATTTCAGACTCTAAAAACATAGAAATCGTCTTTCAAGTTGAAATACGCCTTGTAAACGAAAAATGTTTATTTCAGACTCTAATAACGTAGAAATCGTGTTTCAAGTTGAAATACGCCTTGGGACCATATCTCACCTAAAGTAAATGGTAGAATCAAACTTTAACCAAACGTAAAGTTTGTACCTAGTATAAAGTTAAAAAGTTTAAACAATTTTAAAATATCACTATATTTAGGCGAGTAAACGAAAAATGTTCATTTCAGACTCTAAAAACGTAGAAATCGTGTTTCAAGTTGAAATACGCCTTGTAAACGAAAAATGTTTATTTCAGACTCTAAAACCGCAGAAATCGTGTTTCAAGTTGAAATACGCCTTGGTACCATATCTCACCTAAAGTAAATGGTAGAATCAAACTTTAACCAAACGTAATGTTTGTACCTAGTATAAAGTTAAAAAGTTTAAACAATTTTAAAATATCACTATATTATATACTTAGAAAGTTAAAAAGTTTAAACAATTTTAAAATATCACTATATTTAGGCGAGTAAACGAAAAATGTTCATTTCAGACTCTAAAAACGTAGAAATCGTCTTTCAAGTTGAAATACGCCTTGTAAACGAAAAATGTTTATTTCAGACTCTAAAACCGCAGAAATCGTGTTTCAAGTTGAAATACGCCTTGGTACCATATCTCACCTAAAGTAAATGGTAGAATCAAACTTTAACCAAACGTAATGTTTGTACCTAGTATAAAGTTAAAAAGTTTAAACAATTTTAAAATATCACTATATTTAGGCGAGTAAACGAAAAATGTTCATTTCAGACTCTAAAAACGTAGAAATCGTGTTTCAAGTTGAAATACGCCTTGTAAACGAAAAATGTTTATTTCAGACTCTAATAACGTAGAAATCGTGTTTCAAGTTGAAATACGCCTTGGGACCATATCTCACCTAAAGTAAATGGTAGAATCAAACTTTAACCAAACGTAATGTTTGTACCTAGTATAAAGTTAAAAAGTTTAAACAATTTTAAAATATCACTATATTTAGGCGAGTAAACGAAAAATGTTCATTTCAGACTCTAAAAACGTAGAAATCGTGTTTCAAGTTGAAATACGCCTTGTAAACGAAAAATGTTTATTTCAGACTCTAAAACCGCAGAAATCGTGTTTCAAGTTGAAATACGCCTTGGTACCATATCTCACCTAAAGTATATGGTAGAATCAAAACTTTAACCAAACGTAATGTTTGTACTTAGGGTAAAGTTAAAAAGTTTAAACAATTTTAAAATATCACTATATTTAGGCGAGTAAACGAAAAATGTTCATTTCAGACTCTAAAAACGTAGAAATCGTCTTTCAAGTTGAAATACGCCTTGTAAACGAAAAATGTTTATTTCAGACTCTAAAACCGCAGAAATCGTGTTTCAAGTTGAAATACGCCTTGGTACCATATCTCACCTAAAGTAAATGGTAGAATCAAACTTTAACCAAACGTAATGTTTGTACCTAGGGTAAAGTTAAAAAGTTTAAACAATTTTAAAATATCACTATATTTAGGCGAGTAAACGAAAAATGTTCATTTCAGACTCTAAAAACGTAGAAATCGTGTTTCAAGTTGAAATACGCCTTGTAAACGAAAAATGTTTATTTCAGACTCTAATAACGTAGAAATCGTGTTTCAAGTTGAAATACGCCTTGGGACCATATCTCACCTAAAGTAAATGGTAGAATCAAACTTTAACCAAACGTAATGTTTGTACCTAGTATAAAGTTAAAAAGTTTAAACAATTTTAAAATATCACTATATTTAGGCGAGTAAACGAAAAATGTTCATTTCAGACTCTAAAAACGTAGAAATCGTGTTTCAAGTTGAAATACGCCTTGTAAACGAAAAATGTTTATTTCAGACTCTAAAACCGCAGAAATCGTGTTTCAAGTTGAAATACGCCTTGGTACCATATCTCACCTAAAGTAAATGGTAGAATCAAACTTTAACCAAACGTAATGTTTGTACTAGTATAAAATTAAAAAGTTTAAACAATTTTAAAATATCACTATATTTAGGCGAGTAAACGAAAAATGTTCATTTCAGACTCTAAAAACGTAGAAATCGTCTTTCAAGTTGAAATACGCCTTGTAAACGAAAAATGTTTATTTCAGACTCTAATAACGTAGAAATCGTGTTTCAAGTTGAAATACGCCTTGGGACCATATCTCACCTAAAGTAAATGGTAGAATCAAACTTTAACCAAACGTAATGTTTGTACCTAGGGTAAAGTTAAAAAGTTTAAACAATTTGAAAATATCACTATATTTAGGCGAGTAAACGAAAAATGTTCATTTCAGACTCTAAAAACATAGAAATCGTCTTTCAAGTTGAAATACGCCTTGTAAACGAAAAATGTTTATTTCAGACTCTAAAACCGCAGAAATCATGTTTCAAGTTGAAATACGCCTTGGTACCATATCTCACCTAAAGTAAATGGTAGAATCAAACTTTAACCAAACGTAATGTTTGTACTTAGGGTAAAGTTAAAAAGTTTAAACAATTTTAAAATATCACTATATTTAGGCGAGTAAACGAAAAATGTTCATTTCAGACTCTAAAAACGTAGAAATCGTCTTTCAAGTTGAAATACGCCTTGTAAACGAAAAATGTTTATTTCAGACTCTAATAACGTAGAAATCGTGTTTCAAGTTGAAATACGCCTTGAGACCATATCTCACCTAAAGTAAATGGTAGAATCAAACTTTAACCAAACGTAATGTTTGTACCTAGTATAAAGTTAAAAAGTTTAAACAATTTTAAAATATCACTATATTTAGGCGAGTAAACGAAAAATGTTCATTTCAGACTCTAAAAACGTAGAAATCGTGTTTCAAGTTGAAATACGCCTTGTAAACGAAAAATGTTTATTTCAGACTCTAAAACCGCAGAAATCGTGTTTCAAGTTGAAATACGCCTTGGTACCATATCTCACCTAAAGTAAATGGTAGAATCAAACTTTAACCAAACGTAATGTTTGTACCTAGTATAAAGTTAAAAAGTTTAAACAATTTTAAAATATCACTATATTTAGGCGAGTAAACGAAAAATGTTCATTTCAGACTCTAAAAACGTAGAAATCGTGTTTCAAGTTGAAATACGCCTTGTAAACGAAAAATGTTTATTTCAGACTCTAATAACGTAGAAATCGCGTTTCAAGTTGAAATACGCCTTGGGACCATATCTCACCTAAAGTAAATGGTAGAATCAAACTTTAACCAAACGTAATGTTTGTACCTAGGGTAAAGTTAAAAAGTTTAAACAATTTGAAAATATCACTATATTTAGGCGAGTAAACGAAAAATGTTCATTTCAGACTCTAAAAACGTAGAAATCGTGTTTTAAGTTGAAATACGCCTTGTAAACGAAAATGTTTATTTCAGACTCTAATAACGTAGAAATCGTGTTTCAAGTTGAAATACGCCTTGGGACCATATCTCACCTAAAGTAAATGGTAGAATCAAACTTTAACCAAACGTAATGTTTGTACTTAGGGTAAAGTTAAAAAGTTTAAACAATTTTAAAATATCACTATATTTAGGCGAGTAAACGAAAAATGTT
This sequence comes from Pterostichus niger, assembly GCA_947425015.1. Taxonomy (NCBI): domain Eukaryota; kingdom Metazoa; phylum Arthropoda; class Insecta; order Coleoptera; family Carabidae; genus Pterostichus; species Pterostichus niger. The sequence continues at coordinate 33,985 of CANDYQ010000117.1, forward strand.
CATTTCAGACTCTAAAAACGTAGAAATCGTCTTTCAAGTTGAAATACGCCTTGTAAACGAAAAATGTTTATTTCAGACTCTAATAACGTAGAAATCGTGTTTAAAGTTGAAATACGCCTTGGGACCATATCTCACCTAAAGTAAATGGTAGAATCAAACTTTAACCAAACGTAATGTTTGTACCTACGGTAAAGTTAAAAAGTTTAAACAATTTGAAAATATCACTATATTTAGGCGAGTAAACGAAAAATGTTCATTTCAGACTCTAAAAACATAGAAATCGTCTTTCAAGTTGAAATACGCCTTGTAAACGAAAAATGTTTATTTCAGACTCTAAAACCGCAGAAATCATGTTTCAAGTTGAAATACGCCTTGGTACCATATCTCACCTAAAGTAAATGGTAGAATCAAACTTTAACCAAACGTAATGTTTGTACCTAGTATAAAGTTAAAAAGTTTAAACAATTTTAAAATATCACTATATTTAGGCGAGTAAACGAAAAATGTTCATTTCAGACTCTAAAAACGTAGAAATCGTGTTTCAAGTTGAAATACGCCTTGTAAACGAAAAATGTTTATTTCAGACTCTAAAACCGCAGAAATCGTGTTTCAAGTTGAAATACGCCTTGGTACCATATCTCACCTAAAGTAAATGGTAGAATCAAACTTTAACCAAACGTAATGTTTGTACCTAGTATAAAGTTAAAAAGTTTAAACAATTTTAAAATATCACTATATTTAGGCGAGTAAACGAAAAATGTTCATTTCAGACTCTAAATACGTAGAAATCGTGTTTCAAGTTGAAATACGCCTTGTAAACGAAAAATGTTTATTTCAGACTCTAAAACCGCAGAAATCGTGTTTCAAGTTGAAATACGCCTTGGTACCATATCTCACCTAAAGTAAATGGTAGAATCAAACTTTAACCAAACGTAATGTTTGTACCTAGTATAAAGTTAAAAAGTTTAAACAATTTTAAAATATCACTATATTTAGGCGAGTAAACGAAAAATGTTCATTTCAGACTCTAAAAACGTAGAAATCGTGTTTCAAGTTGAAATACGCCTTGTAAACGAAAAATGTTTATTTCAGACTCTAAAACCGCAGAAATCGTGTTTCAAGTTGAAATACGCCTTGGTACCATATCTCACCTAAAGTATATGGTAGAATCAAAACTTTAACCAAACGTAATGTTTGTACTTAGGGTAAAGTTAAAAAGTTTAAACAATTTTAAAATATCACTATATTTAGGCGAGTAAACGAAAAATGTTCATTTCAGACTCTAAAAACGTAGAAATCGTCTTTCAAGTTGAAATACGCCTTGTAAACGAAAAATGTTTATTTCAGACTCTAAAACCGCAGAAATCGTGTTTCAAGTTGAAATACGCCTTGGTACCATATCTCACCTAAAGTAAATGGTAGAATCAAACTTTAACCAAACGTAATGTTTGTACCTAGGGTAAAGTTAAAAAGTTTAAACAATTTTAAAATATCACTATATTTAGGCGTGTAAACGAAAAATGTTCATTTCAGACTCTAAAAACGTAGAAATCGTGTTTCAAGTTGAAATACGCCTTGTAAACGAAAAATGTTTATTTCAGACTCTAATAACGTAGAAATCGTGTTTCAAGTTGAAATACGCCTTGGGACCATATCTCACCTAAAGTAAATGGTAGAATCAAACTTTAACCAAACGTAATGTTTGTACCTAGTATAAAGTTAAAAAGTTTAAACAATTTTAAAATATCACTATATTTAGGCGAGTAAACGAAAAATGTTCATTTCAGACTCTAAAAACGTAGAAATCGTGTTTCAAGTTGAAATACGCCTTGTAAACGAAAAATGTTTATTTCAGACTCTAATAACGTAGAAATCGTGTTTCAAGTTGAAATACGCCTTGGGACCATATCTCACCTAAAGTAAATGGTAGAATCAAACTTTAACCAAACGTAATGTTTGTACCTAGGGTAAAGTTAAAAAGTTTAAACAATTTGAAAATATCACTATATTTAGGCGAGTAAACGAAAAATGTTCGTCTCAGACTCTAAAACCGCAGAAATCGTGTTTCAAGTTGAAATACGCCTTGGTACCATATCTCACCTAAAGTAAATGGTAGAATCAAACTTTAACCAAACGTAATGTTTGTACTTAGGGTAAAGTTAAAAAGTTTAAACAATTTTAAAATATCACTATATTTAGGCGAGTAAACGAAAAATGTTCATTTCAGACTCTAAAAACATAGAAATCGTCTTTCAAGTTGAAATACGCCTTGTAAACGAAAAATGTTTATTTCAGACTCTAAAACCGCAGAAATCGTGTTTCAAGTTGAAATACGCCTTGGTACCATATCTCACCTAAAGTAAATGGTAGAATCAAACTTTAACCAAACGTAATGTTTGTACTTAGGGTAAAGTTAAAAAGTTTAAACAATTTTAAAATATCACTATATTTAGGCGAGTAAACGAAAAATGTTCATTTCAGACTCTAAAAACGTAGAAATCGTCTTTCAAGTTGAAATACGCCTTGTAAACGAAAAATGTTTATTTCAGACTCTAATAACGTAGAAATCGTGTTTCAAGTTGAAATACGCCTTGAGACCATATCTCACCTAAAGTAAATGGTAGAATCAAACTTTAACCAAACGTAATGTTTGTACCTAGTATAAAGTTAAAAAGTTTAAACAATTTTAAAATATCACTATATTTAGGCGAGTAAACGAAAAATGTTCATTTCAGACTCTAAAAACGTAGAAATCGTGTTTCAAGTTGAAATACGCCTTGTAAACGAAAAATGTTTATTTCAGACTCTAAAACCGCAGAAATCGTGTTTCAAGTTGAAATACGCCTTGGTACCATATCTCACCTAAAGTAAATGGTAGAATCAAACTTTAACCAAACGTAATGTTTGTACCTAGTATAAAGTTAAAAAGTTTAAACAATTTTAAAATATCACTATATTTAGGCGAGTAAACGAAAAATGTTCATTTCAGACTCTAAAAACGTAGAAATCGTGTTTCAAGTTGAAATACGCCTTGTAAACGAAAAATGTTTATTTCAGACTCTAATAACGTAGAAATCGCGTTTCAAGTTGAAATACGCCTTGGGACCATATCTCACCTAAAGTAAATGGTAGAATCAAACTTTAACCAAACGTAATGTTTGTACCTAGGGTAAAGTTAAAAAGTTTAAACAATTTGAAAATATCACTATATTTAGGCGAGTAAACGAAAAATGTTCATTTCAGACTCTAAAAACGTAGAAATCGTGTTTTAAGTTGAAATACGCCTTGTAAACGAAAATGTTTATTTCAGACTCTAATAACGTAGAAATCGTGTTTCAAGTTGAAATACGCCTTGGGACCATATCTCACCTAAAGTAAATGGTAGAATCAAACTTTAACCAAACGTAATGTTTGTACTTAGGGTAAAGTTAAAAAGTTTAAACAATTTTAAAATATCACTATATTTAGGCGAGTAAACGAAAAATGTTCATTTCAGACTCTAAAAACGTAGAAATCGTCTTTCAAGTTGAAATACGCCTTGTAAACGAAAAATGTTTATTTCAGACTCTAATAACGTAGAAATCGTGTTTCAAGTTGAAATACGCCTTGGGACCATATCTCACCTAAAGTAAATGGTAGAATCAAACTTTAACCAAACGTAATGTTTGTACCTACGGTAAAGTTAAAAAGTTTAAACAATTTGAAAATATCACTATATTTAGGCGAGTAAACGAAAAATGTTCGTCTCAGACTCTAAAACCGCAGAAATCGTGTTTCAAGTTGAAATACGCCTTGGTACCATATCTCACCTAAAGTAAATGGTAGAATCAAACTTTAACCAAACGTAATGTTTGTACTTAGGGTAAAGTTAAAAAGTTTAAACAATTTTAAAATATCACTATATTTAGGCGAGTAGACGAAAAATGTTCATTTCAGACTCTAAAAACATAGAAATCGTCTTTCAAGTTGAAATACGCCTTGTAAACGAAAAATGTTTATTTCAGACTCTAAAACCGCAGAAATCGTGTTTCAAGTTGAAATACGCCTTGGTACCATATCTCACCTAAAGTAAATGGTAGAATCAAACTTTACCCAAACGTAATGTTTGTACTTAGGGTAAAGCTAAAAAGTTTAAACAATTTTAAAATATCACTATATTTGGGCGAGTAAACGAAAAATGTTTATTTCAGACTCTAATAAAGTAGAAATCGTGTTTCAAGTTGAAATACGCCTTGGGACCATATCTCACCTAAAGTAAATGGTAGAATCAAACTTTAACCAAACGTAATGTTTGTACCTAGTATAAAGTTAAAAAGTTTAAACAATTTTAAAATATCACTATATTTAGGCGAGTAAACGAAAAATGTTCATTTCAGACTCTAAAAACGTAGAAATCGTGTTTCAAGTTGAAATACGCCTTGTAAACGAAAAATGTTTATTTCAGACTCTAAAACCGCAGAAATCGTGTTTCAAGTTGAAATACGCCTTGGTACCATATCTCACCTAAAGTAAATGGTAGAATCAAACTTTAACCAAACGTAATGTTTGTACCTAGTATAAAGTTAAAAAGTTTAAACAATTTTAAAATATCACTATATTTAGGCGAGTAAACGAAAAATGTTCATTTCAGACTCTAAAAACGTAGAAATCGTGTTTCAAGTTGAAATACGCCTTGTAAACGAAAAATGTTTATTTCAGACTCTAATAACGTAGAAATCGCGTTTCAAGTTGAAATACGCCTTGGGACCATATCTCACCTAAAGTAAATGGTAGAATCAAACTTTAACCAAACGTAATGTTTGTACCTAGGGTAAAGTTAAAAAGTTTAAACAATTTGAAAATATCACTATATTTAGGCGAGTAAACGAAAAATGTTCATTTCAGACTCTAAAAACGTAGAAATCGTGTTTTAAGTTGAAATACGCCTTGTAAACGAAAATGTTTATTTCAGACTCTAATAACGTAGAAATCGTGTTTCAAGTTGAAATACGCCTTGGGACCATATCTCACCTAAAGTAAATGGTAGAATCAAACTTTAACCAAACGTAATGTTTGTACTTAGGGTAAAGTTAAAAAGTTTAAACAATTTTAAAATATCACTATATTTAGGCGAGTAAACGAAAAATGTTCATTTCAGACTCTAAAAACGTAGAAATCGTCTTTCAAGTTGAAATACGCCTTGTAAACGAAAAATGTTTATTTCAGACTCTAATAACGTAGAAATCGTGTTTCAAGTTGAAATACGCCTTGGGACCATATCTCACCTAAAGTAAATGGTAGAATCAAACTTTAACCAAACGTAATGTTTGTACCTAGTATAAAGTTAAAAAGTTTAAACAATTTTAAAATATCACTATATTTAGGCGAGTAAACGAAAAATGTTCATTTCAGACTCTAAAAACGTAGAAATCGTGTTTCAAGTTGAAATACGCCTTGTAAACGAAAAATGTTTATTTCAGACTCTAAAACCGCAGAAATCGTGTTTCAAGTTGAAATACGCCTTGGTACCATATCTCACCTAAAGTAAATGGTAGAATCAAACTTTAACCAAACGTAATGTTTGTACCTAGTATAAAGTTAAAAAGTTTAAACAATTTTAAAATATCACTATATTTAGGCGAGTAAACGAAAAATGTTCATTTCAGACTCTAAAAACGTAGAAATCGTGTTTCAAGTTGAAATACGCCTTGTAAACGAAAAATGTTTATTTCAGACTCTAAAACCGCAGAAATCGTGTTTCAAGTTGAAATACGCCTTGGTACCATATCTCACCTAAAGTATATGGTAGAATCAAAACTTTAACCAAACGTAATGTTTGTACTTAGGGTAAAGTTAAAAAGTTTAAACAATTTTAAAATATCACTATATTTAGGCGAGTAAACGAAAAATGTTCATTTCAGACTCTAAAAACGTAGAAATCGTCTTTCAAGTTGAAATACGCCTTGTAAACGAAAAATGTTTATTTCAGACTCTAATAACGTAGAAATCGTGTTTCAAGTTGAAATACGCCTTGAGACCATATCTCACCTAAAGTAAATGGTAGAATCAAACTTTAACCAAACGTAATGTTTGTACCTAGTATAAAGTTAAAAAGTTTAAACAATTTTAAAATATCACTATATTTAGGCGAGTAAACGAAAAATGTTCATTTCAGACTCTAAAAACGTAGAAATCGTGTTTCAAGTTGAAATACGCCTTGTAAACGAAAAATGTTTATTTCAGACTCTAAAACCGCAGAAATCGTGTTTCAAGTTGAAATACGCCTTGGTACCATATCTCACCTAAAGTAAATGGTAGAATCAAACTTTAACCAAACGTAATGTTTGTACCTAGTATAAAGTTAAAAAGTTTAAACAATTTTAAAATATCACTATATTTAGGCGAGTAAACGAAAAATGTTCATTTCAGACTCTAAAAACGTAGAAATCGTGTTTCAAGTTGAAATACGCCTTGTAAACGAAAAATGTTTATTTCAGACTCTAATAACGTAGAAATCGCGTTTCAAGTTGAAATACGCCTTGGGACCATATCTCACCTAAAGTAAATGGTAGAATCAAACTTTAACCAAACGTAATGTTTGTACCTAGGGTAAAGTTAAAAAGTTTAAACAATTTGAAAATATCACTATATTTAGGCGAGTAAACGAAAAATGTTCATTTCAGACTCTAAAAACGTAGAAATCGTGTTTTAAGTTGAAATACGCCTTGTAAACGAAAAATGTTTATTTCAGACTCTAAAACCGCAGAAATCGTGTTTCAAGTTGAAATACGCCTTGGTACCATATCTCACCTAAAGTAAATGGTAGAATCAAACTTTAACCAAACGTAATGTTTGTACCTAGTATAAAGTTAAAAAGTTTAAACAATTTTAAAATATCACTATATTTAGGCGAGTAAACGAAAAATGTTCATTTCAGACTCTAAAAACGTAGAAATCGTGTTTCAAGTTGAAATACGCCTTGTAAACGAAAAATGTTTATTTCAGACTCTAATAACGTAGAAATCGCGTTTCAAGTTGAAATACGCCTTGGGACCATATCTCACCTAAAGTAAATGGTAGAATCAAACTTTAACCAAACGTAATGTTTGTACCTAGGGTAAAGTTAAAAAGTTTAAACAATTTGAAAATATCACTATATTTAGGCGAGTAAACGAAAAATGTTCATTTCAGACTCTAAAAACGTAGAAATCGTGTTTTAAGTTGAAATACGCCTTGTAAACGAAAATGTTTATTTCAGACTCTAATAACGTAGAAATCGTGTTTCAAGTTGAAATACGCCTTGGGACCATATCTCACCTAAAGTAAATGGTAGAATCAAACTTTAACCAAACGTAATGTTTGTACTTAGGGTAAAGTTAAAAAGTTTAAACAATTTTAAAATATCACTATATTTAGGCGAGTAAACGAAAATGTTCATTTCAGACTCTAAAAACGTAGAAATCGTCTTTCAAGTTGAAATACGCCTTGTAAACGAAAAATGTTTATTTCAGACTCTAATAACGTAGAAATCGTGTTTCAAGTTGAAATACGCCTTGGGACCATATCTCACCTAAAGTAAATGGTAGAATCAAACTTTAACCAAACGTAATGTTTGTACCTACGGTAAAGTTAAAAAGTTTAAACAATTTGAAAATATCACTATATTTAGGCGAGTAAACGAAAAATGTTCATTTCAGACTCTAAAAACATAGAAATCGTCTTTCAAGTTGAAATACGCCTTGTAAACGAAAAATGTTTATTTCAGACTCTAAAACCGCAGAAATCATGTTTCAAGTTGAAATACGCCTTGGTACCATATCTCACCTAAAGTAAATGGTAGAATCAAACTTTAACCAAACGTAATGTTTGTACTTAGGGTAAAGTTAAAAAGTTTAAACAATTTTAAAATATCACTATATTTAGGCGAGTAAACGAAAAATGTTCATTTCAGACTCTAAAAACGTAGAAATCGTCTTTCAAGTTGAAATACGCCTTGTAAACGAAAAATGTTTATTTCAGACTCTAATAACGTAGAAATCGTGTTTCAAGTTGAAATACGCCTTGAGACCATATCTCACCTAAAGTAAATGGTAGAATCAAACTTTAACCAAACTTAATGTTTGTACCTAGTATAAAGTTAAAAAGTTTAAACAATTTTAAAATATCACTATATTTAGGCGAGTAAACGAAAAATGTTCATTTCAGACTCTAAAAACGTAGAAATCGTGTTTCAAGTTGAAATACGCCTTGTAAACGAAAAATGTTTATTTCAGACTCTAAAACCGCAGAAATCGTGTTTCAAGTTGAAATACGCCTTGGTACCATATCTCACCTAAAGTAAATGGTAGAATCAAACTTTAACCAAACGTAATGTTTGTACCTAGTATAAAGTTAAAAAGTTTAAACAATTTTAAAATATCACTATATTTAGGCGAGTAAACGAAAAATGTTCATTTCAGACTCTAAAAACGTAGAAATCGTGTTTCAAGTTGAAATACGCCTTGTAAACGAAAAATGTTTATTTCAGACTCTAATAACGTAGAAATCGCGTTTCAAGTTGAAATACGCCTTGGGACCATATCTCACCTAAAGTAAATGGTAGAATCAAACTTTAACCAAACGTAATGTTTGTACCTAGGGTAAAGTTAAAAAGTTTAAACAATTTGAAAATATCACTATATTTAGGCGAGTAAACGAAAAATGTTCATTTCAGACTCTAAAAACGTAGAAATCGTGTTTTAAGTTGAAATACGCCTTGTAAACGAAAATGTTTATTTCAGACTCTAATAACGTAGAAATCGTGTTTCAAGTTGAAATACGCCTTGGGACCATATCTCACCTAAAGTAAATGGTAGAATCAAACTTTAACCAAACGTAATGTTTGTACTTAGGGTAAAGTTAAAAAGTTTAAACAATTTTAAAATATCACTATATTTAGGCGAGTAAACGAAAAATGTTCATTTCAGACTCTAAAAACGTAGAAATCGTCTTTCAAGTTGAAATACGCCTTGTAAACGAAAAATGTTTATTTCAGACTCTAATAACGTAGAAATCGTGTTTCAAGTTGAAATACGCCTTGGGACCATATCTCACCTAAAGTAAATGGTAGAATCAAACTTTAACCAAACGTAATGTTTGTACTTAGGGTAAAGTTAAAAAGTTTAAACAATTTTAAAAGATCACTATATTTAGGCGAGTAAACGAAAAATGTTCATTTCAGACTCTAAAAACGTAGAAATCGTCTTTCAAGTTGAAATACGCCTTGTAAACGAAAAATGTTTATTTCAGACTCTAATAACGTAGAAATCGTGTTTCAAGTTGAAATACGCCTTGGGACCATATCTCACCTAAAGTAAATGGTAGAATCAAACTTTAACCAAACGTAATGTTTGTACCTACGGTAAAGTTAAAAAGTTTAAACAATTTGAAAATATCACTATATTTAGGCGAGTAAACGAAAAATGTTCGTCTCAGACTCTAAAACCGCAGAAATCGTGTTTCAAGTTGAAATACGCCTTGGTACCATATCTCACCTAAAGTAAATGGTAGAATCAAACTTTAACCAAACGTAATGTTTGTACTTAGGGTAAAGTTAAAAGTTTAAACAATTTTAAAATATCACTATAATTTAGGCGAGTAAACGAAAAATGTTCGTCTCAGACTCTAAAACCGCAGAAATCGTGTTTCAAGTTGAAATACGCCTTGGGACCATATCTCACCTAAAGTAAATGGTAGAATCAAACTTTAACCAAACGTAATGTTTGTACTTAGGGTAAAGTTAAAAAGTTTAAACAATTTTAAAATATCACTATATTTAGGCGAGTAAACGAAAAATGTTCATTTCAGACTCTAAAAACATAGAAATCGTCTTTCAAGTTGAAATACGCCTTGTAAACGAAAAATGTTTATTTCAGACTCTAAAACCGCAGAAATCGTGTTTCAAGTTGAAATACGCCTTGGTACCATATCTCACCTAAAGTAAATGGTAGAATCAAACTTTAACCAAACGTAATGTTTGTACTTAGGGTAAAGCTAAAAAGTTTAAACAATTTTAAAATATCACTATATTTAGGCGAGTAAACGAAAAATGTTTATTTCAGACTCTAATACGTAGAAATCGTGTTTCAAGTTGAAATACGCCTTGGGACCATATCTCACCTAAAGTAAATGGTAGAATCAAACTTTAACCAAACGTAATGTTTGTACCTAGTATAAAGTTAAAAAGTTTAAACAATTTTAAAATATCACTATATTTAGGCGAGTAAACGAAAAATGTTCATTTCAGACTCTAAAAACGTAGAAATCGTGTTTCAAGTTGAAATACGCCTTGTAAACGAAAATGTTTATTTCAGACTCTAAAACCGCAGAAATCGTGTTTCAAGTTGAAATACGCCTTGGTACCATATCTCACCTAAAGTAAATGGTAGAATCAAACTTTAACCAAACGTAATGTTTGTACCTAGTATAAAGTTAAAAAGTTTAAACAATTTTAAAATATCACTATATTTAGGCGAGTAAACGAAAAATGTTCATTTCAGACTCTAAAAACGTAGAAATCGTGTTTCAAGTTGAAATACGCCTTGTAAACGAAAAATGTTTATTTCAGACTCTAATAACGTAGAAATCGCGTTTCAAGTTGAAATACGCTTGGGACCATATCTCACCTAAAGTAAATGGTAGAATCAAACTTTAACCAAACGTAATGTTTGTACCTAGGGTAAAGTTAAAAAGTTTAAACAATTTGAAAATATCACTATATTTAGGCGAGTAAACGAAAAAATGTTCATTTCAGACTCTAAAAACGTAGAAATCGTGTTTTAAGTTGAAATACGCCTTGTAAACGAAAATGTTTATTTCAGACTCTAATAACGTAGAAATCGTGTTTCAAGTTGAAATACGCCTTGGGACCATATCTCACCTAAAGTAAATGGTAGAATCAAACTTTAACCAAACGTAATGTTTGTACTTAGGGTAAAGTTAAAAAGTTTAAACAATTTTAAAATATCACTATATTTAGGCGAGTAAACGAAAAATGTTCATTTCAGACTCTAAAAACGTAGAAATCGTCTTTCAAGTTGAAATACGCCTTGTAAACGAAAAATGTTTATTTCAGACTCTAATAACGTAGAAATCGTGTTTCAAGTTGAAATACGCCTTGGGACCATATCTCACCTAAAGTAAATGGTAGAATCAAACTTTAACCAAACGTAATGTTTGTACCTAGTATAAAGTTAAAAAGTTTAAACAATTTTAAAATATCACTATATTAGGCGAGTAAACGAAAAATGTTCATTTCAGACTCTAAAAACGTAGAAATCGTGTTTCAAGTTGAAATACGCCTTGTAAACGAAAATGTTTATTTCAGACTCTAAAACCGCAGAAATCGTGTTTCAAGTTGAAATACGCCTTGGTACCATATCTCACCTAAAGTAAATGGTAGAATCAAACTTTAACCAAACGTAATGTTTGTACCTAGTATAAAGTTAAAAAGTTTAAAACAATTTTAAAATATCACTATATTTAGGCGAGTAAACGAAAAATGTTCATTTCAGACTCTAAAAACGTAGAAATCGTGTTTCAAGTTGAAATACGCCTTGTAAACGAAAAATGTTTATTTCAGACTCTAAAACCGCAGAAATCGTGTTTCAAGTTGAAATACGCCTTGGTACCATATCTCACCTAAAGTATATGGTAGAATCAAAACTTTAACCAAACGTAATGTTTGTACTTAGGGTAAAGTTAAAAAGTTTAAACAATTTTAAAATATCACTATATTTAGGCGAGTAAACGAAAAATGTTCATTTCAGACTCTAAAAACGTAGAAATCGTCTTTCAAGTTGAAATACGCCTTGTAAACGAAAAATGTTTATTTCAGACTCTAAAACCGCAGAAATCGTGTTTCAAGTTGAAATACGCCTTGGTACCATATCTCACCTAAAGTAAATGGTAGAATCAAACTTTAACCAAACGTAATGTTTGTACCTAGGGTAAAGTTAAAAAGTTTAAACAATTTTAAAATATCACTATATTTAGGCGAGTAAACGAAAAATGTTCATTTCAGACTCTAAAAACGTAGAAATCGTGTTTCAAGTTGAAATACGCCTTGTAAACGAAAAATGTTTATTTCAGACTCTAATAACGTAGAAATCGTGTTTCAAGTTGAAATACGCCTTGGTACCATATCTCACCTAAAGTAAATGGTAGAATCAAACTTTAACCAAACGTAATGTTTGTACCTAGTATAAAGTTAAAAAGTTTAAAACAATTTTAAAATATCACTATATTTAGGCGAGTAAACGAAAAATGTTCATTTCAGACTCTAAAAACGTAGAAATCGTCTTTCAAGTTGAAATACGCCTTGTAAACGAAAAATGTTTATTTCAGACTCTAAAACCGCAGAAATCGTGTTTCAAGTTGAAATACGCCTTGGTACCATATCTCACCTAAAGTAAATGGTAGAATCAAACTTTAACCAAACGTAATGTTTGTACTTAGGGTAAAGCTAAAAAGTTTAAACAATTTTAAAATATCACTATATTTAGGCGAGTAAACGAAAAATGTTTATTTCAGACTCTAATAACGTAGAAATCGTGTTTCAAGTTGAAAATACGCCTTGGGACCATATCTCACCTAAAGTAAATGGTAGAATCAAACTTTAACCAAACGTAATGTTTGTACCTAGTATAAAGTTAAAAGTTTAAACAATTTTAAAATATCACTATATTTAGGCGAGTAACGAAAAATGTTCATTTCAGACTCTAAAAACGTAGAAATCGTGTTTCAAGTTGAAATACGCCTTGTAAACGAAAAATGTTTATTTCAGACTCTAAAACCGCAGAAATCGTGTTTCAAGTTGAAATACGCCTTGGTACCATATCTCACCTAAAGTAAATGGTAGAATCAAACTTTAACCAAACGTAATGTTTGTACCTAGTATAAAGTTAAAAAGTTTAAACAATTTTAAAATATCACTATATTTAGGCGAGTAAACGAAAAAATGTTCATTTCAGACTCTAAAAACGTAGAAATCGTGTTTCAAGTTGAAATACGCCTTGTAAACGAAAAATGTTTATTTCAGACTCTAATAACGTAGAAATCGCGTTTCAAGTTGAAATACGCCTTGGGACCATATCTCACCTAAAGTAAATGTAGAATCAAACTTTAACCAAACGTAATGTTTGTACCTAGGGTAAAGTTAAAAAGTTTAAACAATTTGAAAATATCACTATATTTAGGCGAGTAAACGAAAAATGTCATTTCAGACTCTAAAAACGTAGAAATCGTGTTTCAAGTTGAAATACGCCTTGTAAAACGAAAAATGTTTATTTCAGACTCTAAAACCGCAGAAATCGTGTTTCAAGTTGAAATACGCCTTGGTACCATATCTCACCTAAAGTATATGGTAGAATCAAAACTTTAACCAAACGTAATGTTTGTACTTAGGGTAAAGTTAAAAAGTTTAAACAATTTTAAAATATCACTATATTTAGGCGAGTAAACGAAAAATGTTCATTTCAGACTCTAAAAACGTAGAAATCGTCTTTCAAGTTGAAATACGCCTTGTAAACGAAAATGTTTATTTCAGACTCTAAAACCGCAGAAATCGTGTTTCAAGTTGAAATACGCCTTGGTACCATATCTCACCTAAAGTAAATGGTAGAATCAAACTTTAACCAAACGTAATGTTTGTACCTAGGGTAAAGTTAAAAAGTTTAAACAATTTTAAAATATCACTATATTTAGGCGAGTAAACGAAAAATGTTCATTTCAGACTCTAAAAACGTAGAAATCGTGTTTCAAGTTGAAATACGCCTTGTAAACGAAAAATGTTTATTTCAGACTCTAATAACGTAGAAATCGTGTTTCAAGTTGAAATACGCCTTGGGACCATATCTCACCTAAAGTAAATGGTAGAATCAAACTTTAACCAACGTAATGTTTGTACCTAGTATAAAGTTAAAAAGTTTAAACAATTTTAAAATATCACTATATTTAGGCGAGTAAACGAAAAATGTTCATTTCAGACTCTAAAAACGTAGAAATCGTGTTTCAAGTTGAAATACGCCTTGTAAACGAAAAATGTTTATTTCAGACTCTAATAACGTAGAA
>CANDYQ010000118.1:0-49956 GCA_947425015.1 Pterostichus niger
GGAGGTAGGAATGTATTTACATTGCTTACAGATTATAAGATGAATGAAACATAAAACAGAACAAATATACCTCGTCGATGCAAAATTAAAAATACGTATATAAATTTATAAACAAATGCTTGTTGAAAAAAATATTTTCATATTTGGATATATAAAAAAGCATCTACAACGCTGATAGTGCATGTATTTTGTTTAATTGAAGCGTTTACATGTTTTCAATACATTTTAGGATTACAGTACGTAAACATGATTAGAAAATACATGAGAAATGAGAACTGCGATTCTAAAGTCAGAATATTCAAGTTGCTGTAATGTCGTTTTTGTCATAATATCAAATAAAATACTATATGTTATTACATTTTAGTATTTATTGTGTTAACATATCATTTACAATTATTTTCTGTTATTTGAAATAGTTTTCTTGAAAATCTTCACGTTTGTATAATTTTAAACTACGTGCCAATACCCCTACCACTATTTAGCATAGACTCATACTTGGTTTTCTATGATTGGTCAGATCAACATTTTTGTTAAAACTACAAGAAACCCTACTTACACGATAACAAATTGTTGGTTAACGAACTTCAGGCCGTATGCTTCACCTTAAGGTGATCTGACCAATCATAAAATACCAAATATGAGTCGATGCTAAATAGTGGTAGGGGTATTGGCACGTAGTTTAAAATTATACAAACGTGAAGATTTTCAAGAAAATTATTTAAAATAACAGAAAATAATTCTAAATGATATGTTAACACAATAAATACAAAAATGTAATAACATATAGTATTTTATTTGATATTATGACATAAAAACGACATTACAGCAACTTGAATATCCTGACTTTAGAATCGCAGTTCTCATTTCTCATGTATTTTCTAATCATGTTTAAGTACTGTAATCCTAAAATGTATTGAAAACATGTAAACGCTTCAATTAAACTATCAGAGTTGTAGATGCTTTTTTTTATATATCAAAATATGAAAATAAATTTTTCCACAAGCATTTGTTTATACATTTATGTACGTATTTTTATTTTTGCTTCGATGAAGTATATTTGCTCTGTTTTATGTTATCATTCATCTTATAATCTGTAAGCAATGTAAATACATTCCTACCTCCTTTTGTGCAATATTTAAGGTTAGAATAAGAATTGTTGTCTATAAACGTTAAATTAAAAACATTGATAAAAATATCTGTTTTTAAAACAAATAATCCATTTCAATATTACTAACCATACTGTTCTACTAATCTGCTCTGCTAAAATTGATCAAATCTTTGCAGTAAAACTTGATATACCGTACTAATAACTTCGAATATTAGTGTAATATAATACGAAAAATAAAATAGATATATGGCAAATCACAAATTCTGAAATACTCATTCATAACTCATTCTACATATTGAAATATATAATTATGAATGACAGCTGTCAATCTAGATGTTCATTTTAGCGCTGAGTGTACGACAAAGCACACATCAAGTGTGTAAAATGAGTAATTCGTAAAGTTGCTGCAACAAATTCAAATTTCAAAAAAATATTTTATATACTTATTCTCATCTAAATGAAGGAACAAGTAGTGCAGAATAATCTCACAACATTCTACTTTTTGATATATACAATATAAAGAATGTGAAATTTCTATAAAACAAACAAATTTGAATTGATATGCAACAGATCAAGATATCAAAATTTCTAGTCTGAATTTCTCAAAAATGCCGAGTACGATTTTGTTAAAAAAATTATGTATATTTAAGAACATAGTTTTCTATAACACATAATTTTTTTACCCAATTTGAATTTGTAACTTTTGAGAAAAAAACAAAAATATCCGAAAAAGCCTGCTTTTGAGCGTTTTTACGCATGTTTATTTTTTTTTCTCAAAAGTTACAAATTCAAATTGGATAAAAATTGTATATGTTATAGAGGACCATATTCTTAAATATACAAAAAAATTTAAAGAAAATCGTACTCGGCATTTTTGAGAAATTCTAGTCCATTTTTGAACCGTTTTCTATCAATTAATTGTACATAAATTTAATAATATGTATATTATTACTACACCTTGAAGTATTGGCTTTAAAATTATGTACAATTCATCGTAAGTTTCATTCATTAAAACAAAGATATCTTATTTGAAAGAGATCAAGTCAGATCAAGTGTTCTGCAGCTAACTTAAGATTTAATTAAGCGGATGCTTCACCTTAAAAATCATCTTAACTAAATGGAATATAGTCTTACAGTAGTTCATTCGGCTAAACCGTACTGTACGGACAATCCTGAAGTTGGCCGCAGAACGCTAGGGACTTCTGGGGAAAACGGCAGTTCGAACGGTACAAATTCGACATAAGAAACAAGTGATTTGTTACTTTTTATCATAAAAATATGTTCTATACTAGGTCAGGCATGGTTAGTGGTGTTTATTATTTAAAAAAACATCCGACTTTGCTAATAAAACGTTTTTAAATTATCTTGACATTCAAATTTGCCGGGTTTTTCTATGGTCGACTTGTGCCGATTTCATTAAAAGTCACTAGCGACTCGCAGCCAAATTCAGAATTGTCCGTACACTGCGGTTTTACCGTTCATTCTATTATATTACCTGATTTTAAACAATAATACATTTGTTTTTGAATATTATGAAAGATATGATTTTAATTATAACAATTACGCGCCAAATATGAATCTGCAAATAAAATTGGTTGTGTATGTTTAGGATATAAAAATTCGTTTCCACCCCTAATAATTGATGTGCCTCAATTATTTTTTACATGTACTTACAAAACATCCCTATATATATTTTAAAATAAGTTCAGTGTCAAGTAACCCCAGAGCAAGGTGATAATAATTTTTTTAATTAATAATATATCAATTTTATACATTTTCTTTTAGAAAATTCGTATCAACCCTAAATAGTTTATTTATCTAACATATTTTTATATATGAAAGTACACTACACCCCTGGGGATATTGTAAAACTAGTTCGATGACTAGCAACCCCGGACCAAGGTGGTAATTAATTTTATCCACAATCAACTCATAATATGCATTTATTTGTGCTCATTGCAATTGTATAAAGGGACAAATTATACACTAGTGGAATAAAGTAATTTTATTCCACTGTTAAAACAATGAACGAATAATGCACAGAAATCAGTCAAATTTATTGAATTACTTATTAATAAAACATTAACATTTATATTAACACTTAAATCATTGTTTGTTTTATCTAATTTGATGGCCTTTCCATTGATAACAATCTTATTGCTGGCGCTATTTTCGGAATTTGTACGAATTATCGATGTCTCCTCTTCTCGGGAATCGGTTTGTACCCCTTACATTCACTCTTCAAATAAGCTGTCAGTTTGCTATATTTTGAAATATCTATATTTTCGTTAACTTTTCTGGTAGCCTTCAACATGGAATACGTAGATCACGCTGATGAAACCGCATACTTTTTCTTGATATTATAGAAATATGTAAGTACATGTAAAAAATAATTGAGGCACATCAATTATTAGGGGTGGAAACGAATTTTTATATCCTAAACATACACAACCAATTTTATTTGCAGATTCATATTTGGCGCGTAATTGTTATAATTAAAATCATATCTTTCTTAATATCCAATAAATAAATGTATTATTGTTTAAAATCAGGTAATATAATAGAATGAACTACTGTAAGACTATATTCCATTTATTTAAGATGATTTTTAATAATAAATAATGTGTGAAACATCTAGTTGATCATGGTTATACTTATTATGTAGTTTGTTGACTATATACTATAGGTACGTCAAAAGTGCCTGCTAGTATTGGATGCCAGGATTACTCTGGTTTTCTGGACCTTTTAACAATTTTAGAAGTTAAGTTTACCTTGACAAATATGTATATATCAGGAATCAGTATGTTATTTTTCACTATAAGATATATATAAAAGGAATACAATTTAATTTTTTCTAGTTTCAGATTGTTTTAATGAAACATAACGATGCAATACTACTGTCAAATATCAAATTAGTATGAGTACGAAGAACTGGTTATACACTACAATTACTTTGTGAATACATATATTATAATATTGGAGCATTTGCGACAATTACTGGAAATCGTTTTTGTTTTAGCGTTGGGATTTATATACGAGAATTGTCTAAAAAGTTTTGAACCTCAATATATGTAAGTGTAGTCATTCGTTAAAACTATTCTAGTACTACAATTGTACATGTTTTGAAAGATATCTCTGAAAATTTCAGCTGTTTTTGACACTTGGCTATTGTTTGAGTGACGATTGTGTCAGTAGATGTGAACGTTTTTGTAAAAATGAATGTAATATAATATTGTGCCGTGACTGTTTTTGTTTTTTTAGGATTGTCACGGAATTGTGTTTATCGATCATGTCAAAAAAAGTAACACAATATACGCAGTATTATTTAACAACCTGAAGGCAATATTTAAAGAAGAAGAAAATGCCTTTCCACCAAGACAACACGTTGACAGTCGTCATGGCCAAAATTTACGAATTGCGGATCGAATTCATTTTTCAGCCACTATATTCACCAGATCTACATAATTTTGTAAAACATTTTAATTATGATTAAAAAGTTACCAAATATTTAGAAGACTAAATATTTATTATTTTAATCAAATGTCAATTATGATGTGTACTATTGAAATATATAATTTAATAATTATGATATTTACATGAATTTAGTTTTCTTCCACGGTTAGTAGTATTTAACAATAAAATAGCTAATTTTAGACAATTTTAAATTCAATTCTTACAGTAATTAAACAAGTACAATAAGAAAGGTTGATCGATTTAGAAATAGAATTTTATTCTCTACAAACTTGTATCTATTTAAATGATTTTTGTCCACAATAATTTGGGCGACACATCTTTGAAGAAATAATTAATTGAATATACTCGAAAGCTGTAAAGATCAGTTTATTTTTGGTAGTAATAGTTATTTACGTTATAAATTTGCTAAATACATTTTTACGAGACAACAGTAGCCTGGAATAGCAAAATGAGATAGATTTATATTTGTTTTTAAATGATGTATGGAAACTATATTTGTTTGTACCATCACTTGTTTATTATTTTAACAATATTGTTGCTGCTCAAATTATAAATGATTTTATTTTTTTCTAGAAAAATATTTTAAAATTGACTGATTACCACTTATCACTATATGCTTCTATTTTAGTTTTATTTAATTTCTGTATATTTCAAATTTGGAAACAACTATTAAAGTAAACCTGTTAAATGCAATTGTATTTTTATTTATAAAATATCAAGAATATTTCACTTAATTTATATAGATAATAACTAAATTAGAATTATAAAATAAATCATAATTTACACTCTTTTAATTGTATATAAAATTGGTAAAATATAATATTAGCTTTGATATAATGTAAATGTAAAAGCAATAAATAATAAAATTTATTGCATTTGTTTTCATATAGTATTTGTAATTTTTTTAATCATATTTACTTTCACGTAGCTATTACAATTAAAAGGATATATGAATATATAGCATTAAAAAATCTTGAAATTTGTTGTCGATTCATTTGGTTCATTGTAATAATCAGCGCCATCTATTACACGTTTTCTATACTATTTGGCAGCGAGAATGGCAACGCAAAGCAAACTTACACGAACACGATTTATACGCTATGAACATTGGAGTGGGAGGTGTTGTCGACGCTATGGGTTGTCGGGGTTATAGACTTGTCGACACTATGGGTTGTCGACGCTGTGGTTTTAGACGCTATGGGATGCTTCGGTTCCACAGTTGTTGCCATGTAAATAATTTTGTTCGCAGTTTTAGTTAAAACAAACTTGAAACCGTTATCGTACTACCGATCAATTAGAATAATTGGATGCAGGTAATGTGATATTTAAAATAATTAAAAAAATTCTAATAAAGGATACTCTTAATTAGTTACAGTGTAAACATGCCTTTCTAATTTGCGAAAAATACTCCACATAATGTACAATTTCATATCTTACAAGTCTGGGAGGTTGCATATGAAACACGATATTATTAGCGGAGATGCAAACATAATTGCTGTTTCGCAAGCCGCCACATGTGGCGCTACGGTCTGCGTCCTCGAACTGACCAATACATGAAGTGAGCCCTTTGGGGACGTCCTCAATGATACCACTTCGTCCCCAAAGTGAACGATACATGAACTCAAATGTCCCCAAAGGGATCGTTAGACATATATATATATATACCGGGTGTAACACAAAAAGTGGAACATAGGCGTTTAACATGGCAAATCAGTTTTTCCGAGCGAATTGCTTCCCTAATTATTTTAGGAAAAAATGTTTCAAATAAATGTTGTAAAGCATAAAATTCTACATCCGAATCAATAAACAAAATTCATTTTGACTATTTTATAACTGCAGAAATTAAATTTGAAAATTCACGTAATTTCAATTCAATAGTAATAGCCATGGAATTAAAAACAAGAGATGAAAAAATGCGTAACGTTTTATACGTCAATGTCAGAATAAATTGTCAAAATCAATTTTCAGAAAGGACTTGATTACGTGATAGGTGAGTGATTTAGATTATTTGTAATAGCACAACTTACACTAGATATGAAGTGATTCGGACGTGTCCAGTGCAGCGCGTCATCAGGGACGTTGTGGTACACGTGCGCAGTGCAGCACAACTCTAATGTCTGGCCGACAAACACGAGATCTTTATCTGGACCAGTTATAAACGGTTCCTGTTCATTATTGCCTAACGATAAATAAATACAAATTAAATACTAGCCACAGATTATTTCATTTGATGTAAAATATAATAGGTGGTAAGCTTGGTTCCAACTTGGTTTTAATTTAAACCATGTTATAACCGAGCTCTTATTACAGCCAATGAGTCTGTCATTACATTTCTAGCGTATTAATTGACCAAATATACTTTTAAAATAATATTATATATTAATGGAGAAATATTATTAGGTACTAATTTAAATTAATCAAAATGATAATTACTTTTATTTTCTATTAAAACCAAGTGCAGTGATTTAGTGCATTAGTGTGCAAATTTGTAGTCCCGGATTCGAATTTACCAGTCGGAAAGTTTATTTATTTATGCTACTTTGTACAACATATATTTTTAGCTTGAGTGGGATTTCATCTCAAATGTTGGGTATAAACTCACAGGTAGGTATGTATTTCACAAACAATAATCATTTGTTGAACTAGGAAAAAATGTAACAGATTTACTGCCGCTGCTTTGCCTCGTCTATGAAACCAGCCAAATCTTTTTTGTTCATTTTCACAAACAAACTTTACTATTACAGTATACTTGGGCAACATAGAAATGTATTTAACTACCTATTTAATGTTTATTGTTGCCATAGAAACGGACCAGACCGATTAACAATAGCTGTGTTATTTTTGATTACAATCACAATTCATCTTCAAAGAAATTAAGCTGACATGAAGTGAATGAACTAACAGCCCCCTTTACCAGTCGCGAAATAAATTCAAAATGATTTGAGTAATGTAGTTCAGTGGAAGGAGTAATATGTGTAGAACTGTCATACTTTTAGGATATATTCAAAAATCATCACTTCTCTTTAGATAAGGTTATTCACTTGTTCCTGTAACTTCTTGAATGCACACGTACATGTCATTGTAGTGCAACAAAAAATTAATAAAAGAATGTTTTATTAAATATTAAATAAATCAATATTTAATTGGCGCAGTCCTGGTAGGATTAAGAGAAACACGATATCTATTGTGTGGTGAATTTTAATTCTTTACTCTGAATAAACCAATAAATAACCGGCTTCAACCTAAGCCCACCAAGACCTACCAACGGCCCATCTTAAAGTTAAATTTAATTAACAAATTAACAAAATTCTTACACAAAGGGATACTTCTAGCAAAGACTAGTAATAAAATTATCGAGAGACCGGCACAGTCTCAACACACAAATTAATGAACAGTAGTAGTTCATCAGAATCAGAATATCTAAATTCAAACTCAGATTCAGAAGTTAGATATACTCAAATCAATAATATAAAGATAAATTCGTTGATACCAAGCAGATTAAACAGTTCAACCTTAACAATGGCTACCACAAGGTTATCAGAACTTAAAAATTTATCAGAAATTATTCCTCCATATGATGGAAATATTAACATTCTTAACAATTTTATATCCGCTGTAGACGATGTACAGAACACATTAACTAATGTAACACTCAGTAATATCCAACAAACATATATGTTCGGTTTAATAAAACATAAACTCACTCACAAAGCCGCCGAATTATTAGCGGAATATAAATTCACAACTTGGATCGAATTAAAAACGTACCTAACAAATAATTTCTGTGACAAAAGTACGGCAGAAACTATCTTACTAGAAAAATTACAAATTAGAAATAAAATTAGTTCCGATAAATCTTTAGACCTTATCTCACAAAAATTTGCACAATATAAATCCAAAACCCTTTTAACAGAATATAACCAACTGCAGAAAATTGCATTAATTAAAGAAAATCTAAAATTAATATTACCATATTTTATTTCACTATTACCAACTACTATACGAGGATCTTTTATCGTAAAACAACCTAAATCTCTAGAAGAATGCGAAATCCTCTTACGAAACGAATTTAATTTTGTACATCAATCACCAATGTTACAAGAAAAACCAAATTTTTCATTTAATATACCTCCTAAGAAATTTCCTGGGCAACAATTCCCATCAAAACCGATACCATTTAACACAGCTAATAAACAACCAACACAAGTCGCACCAAGACAGAATTTGAAAAAATTTTACGAAACAAAACGTAATTTTCAACCACGACCCATGACACAACAGACTCGCATAACCCAACCTATGTCAACGCAAACAAATAGACAAAACTATAATCTTGACGAAACTAACAACACAGAAATACCAGAACAACTTGACCACGAACACGAAGACGAAATCGAAGTAGACGAAGATTCTTTTTTAGAGATAGGAGACGGGGAGGACAAACTAAACAAGTAATGTCAAACATGACCTATCACCTACCGTCGTTAAAAATTCAAAATTATATTAATCTCTTTGATACATGCTCTAGTAAAAATTTAATAACCCCAGAATTAGTTAAAATAAAAAACATGAAAACGTATTACGAGAAATGCACTTTTATAACCGTAAACGGAAAAACTACAACAAGCGAATATGTTATAATAAAATTAAATAAAATTCAAGTAAAATGTTATGTCCACAATTTTCACAAAGAATATAACCTACTCCTAGGCATAGAAGCATTTAAAGATTTAAACATACAAATTGACTTTGTAAAAAATATCGTGAAAATATAGGGAAAAGAAAGAGAATTAGATATTTATCCAGAAACACTAAAACAAAACAATAATATGCAAATCAGAAATGAACATTTAAATAATTTAGAAAAACCAAAATTAGAATTAGTCATATTAGCCCATAATAATACAAAACACTCTATTGCAAAGTTAACCCTTAAGGAAACAGTGTTTGGAAAAAATAACAAAATTATCCCTCTCGTAAATGAAGAATTAATCGAACAATATAAAGACGAACAAACTGAGTTGTTTGAAATCATTAAAATAAAAATTGAAACAGAGAAGCAAAAGAATGCAATAACCCCTTAGAGATACCAAGAGAAATGTTTGCTAAAGAGAATCCTAGATTATTAAAGAAATGTAAAAACCCATTATTTAAGAGAATAAAAGTAAAAGAATATGACCCAACATTAGGAAAAGTAAAAACTAAAGATCAACTAGGCATGAGAAACATTCGGATAAATAGACTAAAACAATAAAATGTTTCAGATGCGTAGCCCAATTGGTAGATATCTCACAAGATAACGGATTCTACCTGGCCGATTTAGGACAATGTAAATTAAAAACCTCAGAACAAATTATATATTTTAATTATAATATTACCCACATATATCAAGAATTCATAAAAGTAACGAAATTTAAATCTATTCTATTAGAACAAAACTCTTATCAAAAGACATTATTCCAAGACTATAAACTTATATTCATACTGATTTAGAAAATCAAATCCAAAAACTTTTTAATAAACGAGCAAAACGTGGTTTAATAAACGAAATTGGTACGAGTAGTATTATAAAATCTATTTCTGGCAACTTAGACGCCTCGGACGGAAAACGATATGACAGACTATTTGAACAAATAAATAAAAACGAACAGATACTACAGACACAAAATGACCAAAACATAAAAATAAACAGAGACATGATGACAAATTTAACGAACAAATAAAGAATCTTGAAAGTAATGAAAATCAATTACAAATTCAAATAAATGACATACAAACTATTCTAATAAAAAACCTTGGTTGGCAAAGCAAGATAGACATTGATAACAAATTCCAAAAATTAATATTTCTCTTACAAAATATGAACGATTTGTGCAAACAGATCGAAGTCAGCCTAACATTCTGTAGCTTACGAAAATTATACGCTAGCATCATAAATCCCGATAACCTACAACAAATAACACAAAATAAAGATATTTGGCTTTTCAACGAAATCATCGAAACATATTGTAGAAACGATAAAGAACAAATAAATTTTATAATAAATATCCCAATATACACCTTAAATACTTATTCCTTATATCAATTTACCCCCATCCCTGTTTACAAAAATGATTCCCTCGTTATGCTTAGATAATGAAAATAAATATGTTGTTTATAACTGTATTCAAATAAATAATGTATATTATTGTAATAGTCGATATATCAAAATAAATAAATGTATTATGAATATTGTAAGTAATCAAAAGAACGATAATTGTTCATTTCATGATATAAAATTAGAAAATACTTGGGAACAGATAGAAAATACAAACGACTTAATAGTTATAAGTCTCACAGAACAACAAATTCAAATTAATTGTCAAACAAATACTGTGAATAAAAATATACAAGGAGTATATAAATTTAAACTAACAGAAGGATGTAGAATAAATAACTTAAAATTTAATATTATTCAAGAAAATTATAAAAATATAGAATTCGAAAATTTCGACTGAAGGAGTCGAAAATAATTAATCAGAATAAATTGAAAGAAATAAAATCAGTAGATATAAAAATCGAACATGTTCCACAACTAAAAAAATTACAAATAAATAATAACCTTCATTCTTATATATTATATTGTATTATTGTAATTATTGTATTGTTTATGATATGTTATAAAGTTAAGAATAAATGTAAAAACTTATGGAAACCAAAAAGGAATGTATAATAAATTAAGTTAGAAACAATAAAATAACACCTTACAAGTATTGTAAAATTTTAGAATGGAGGAATTATGTAAGGCCTTGAAGGTATTTCACAAACATTGTAAGTTGTGACTTGCTGCATCAGCCAAACACCCAGTAGTTTTCCAGTAAGTTAGAAATAGGATAAATAGCACGTTTTATTAGATAAGGTTGTTCACTTGTTCCTGTAACTTCTTGAATGCACACGTACATGTCATTGTAGTGCAACAAAAAATTAATAAAAGATTTTTGTATTAAATATTAAATAAATCAATATTTAATTTATATATATATATATATATATATATATATATATATATATATATATATATATATATATATATATATATGTGCTTACTTTCGTCTTATTTTTTCTGAGGAATCTGAATCTGCAATGAAAAATAGGGAGTTCCCATTAAAAAAAAAATAGTTAACCTTGTTATAGCGACAACAGCGGCATCTGTGACAGTACTAATATTGCCCCCTTCTGTCTGACTATTTTTCATTTAGGTCATTTTTGAGTAAAATGTTTTGATTTCGAAATATTTGTGGAAGACAGGTTAAAAGGACCTGCCTGTATATATACAGAGTGTTATATTTTAATAGTCAAAGCAAATATCTCGCTTATTTATCAACTTCATATAAAATGATTAATACAGGAACATGTAAGCTAGTTGATGACGGATGTACGTTCATAATATCATTCCGGTTTATTAGTAACTAATATCAACTTTGAAATATCAAATAGAACATAATATAAGTTTTTACAAATTTGAAAAGTGTATCAAATTTTTTTTACAATCATGTAAAATAATCTATATATTACATTATTATACGCCTATTCGGAAAGTGAATCATGACTGAGGCTTGAAATAAAACAATAAACGTACATCCGTCATCAATGTTGAATACGTTTCTTATAATGAAAGCTTTTTCTACTTATTTTTAAATTTATAAGATAATGATTCCCTTTGAATTAAAACCAATTTATTTTAAACTTCCATTATCTTTATATTATAAAGATAATGGAAGTTCAAAATAAATTGGTTTTAATTCAAAGCTTTTTCTCTTAGAGTTGTTTTATTACTTTCTGTGGGAATGACCGGGTGCAGGTTTTTTACTACGACTGTGTATTTTTGTTTCTCTCTTGGCTGATAACGATAAGTGCGAAATGCTATTTTATTTAGCCTTAGTAAGTCGATTAGTTTCCAGTACGCGTTTGAGATTTTTATGTTTATTTTAACATCTTGTTGTGTTAGAGTTTTGCATATTAATTCGTTCTCGCTGAGGGATATTTTGATGCTGTTATGCATGTTTGTATAGTTGGTCACGTGAATATTGGAGGTGATTTGTGTTCTGTGTTTTCGTCTTCCAGAATTTGTTTTCTGTATTTGTGGCTCCATTTTTACTGGATTATAGTTTTGTATCTTTTGATGGAGAGCTGCTAGTCTCTTCTTGTCTGGTGTGTTTAGTTGTTCTCTTGCTCTCGATGGTTTGCCATGAGCACAGTGCGTCTTAGTTATTATCTGAGTGTGTTATGACTGAATTTGGTATGTTAGTATTTTTAAGGTTTGGGTTAATGTTTTAGGTGATGCTAGTACTTGTGAACTGAAGTGTAAAGCGAAGCTACGTAAGAGGGTAGTGTAGTATTTTTAGGGCTCCAGTTGGGAGAACTAGAGGGGGAGCAAATGGGAGTACTAAGAAATGATGCTTGTGAGGTAGCTGTAAGTGTATTTAAGTTGGTTCCTCCACTTTTTTCTGACATCTTGATTTGTTGAAATTATAGCTGTTATGTTAGATTTATTTCTAATATAGTTGGTAATACTGACTTACTTCGTTAGCGAATTGGCGCGAGGTTGAGCGCGCGCGCTCTTGACCTTGTGTTGTTTAGAATAACCTGTAGTTTAGTTGTTAGTTATTTATCACTGAAATCACTTCAATTTAGTTTAGTAAGTTAACCTTTGCTTGCGAATAGATTGGTGGTATTTTTACTATTTATTATTTGGATAAGCCTGATTTTTTTTTGTTTTAGTAGCACTTGTCTAATTAAGTATAGTCAGTGTCGCTCACATGTAAAAACTTAAATAAACTAAATATTACCTTCAATAAAATATGTTATATTTAATGTGCTATTCGCAGATTTGCTCACAAATGTACACGTTACAATTGCATCTCCATACTGAAAGCCAGGCAATTGGACGATGAATCCTTCCCGGGGATCATAAGCATAGATCACAGGATTGGTCATTTGTAATGCACTCCGTCTGCAATAAATGAAATTATTTAGAAACCATATCAGATAAAAAGTTGGCACACATACACTTTGGACCTTTTCCACTGCTCTTGTGCGCATGCCCGAGAGATATATTTAGCTAATTTTATATTAATTTAAGTGAACTTTGGTTGTCATCATTCAATGTTAAATTAAGAAATTGTCTTCATTTCAATAATTATAGTATTATATACTATAAATAAATATTTTTTTAGACAAAATAATTAAATACATCCTTATTTATTAATTAACATGTTTCAAATATTTTAAAACGGTCATCGTTGTGATGACACCAAACGCAGTTGACAGTTATGCAGAGGTCATTTTATCGCTTTATAGAGAATACAATTTGAAGTTTCGAAAATTATCAATAGATGCTATTCTTCCCTAATCGAAATAATATTGCACACATGTTTCTACAACAGATGGTGGATTTTGATAAGAGACTCGAATCGGAACTAGTGCTGCCATCTGTGGGCCATGCCGTGAAGATTTCAAATGACTCTCTTACCTCAAGTTATAAAAAAAAGTACATTATGCCACACCCAGTATTGAGTAACAGACTTGATGATATATTTATGTCTAATGTCAAAGTTAGACCACAAATTATAAGAATTTTTATCCAACTTGGATTCTCCCACCATTTTGATTCTACAAGTTTTTGTATGTATGAGAAAGTAAATCATAAAGATGTATTACCCTATTTTCCACGAATACATCATTAAAATTATATATTGTATGCATACAATTAATTATATTCATTATTATTGAAGAATATAACCCTTCGCAAATTGTAGCTGTCTACAACTCTAATCCCGGAATTGACATTTTCTTTTTATCTTTATTAATGGACGACACTTTCGTTTTAGTTTGTGCCAGCTGTACTTGAACACCAGTCTCCGTTTCAGCTCTTATAAATGCAACAGTTGACTTGCGTCACAGAGAAAATTGTAGTGTTAATTTCTTTGTATTATTTATTGCCGTTAACCGTCTGGGTATTTCTATTTTTGATAAACGTGTCAATTCGTTCATTCAATTTAAGAATTGGTATTTCATATCATCGTTCTTTTCCTGATCCCAAATTATTTTCAAATCCTTAGCTTGTGGAAATAATATCTTCGGCAAAATCTTGTTACTTCTATGGAGTCAAATTGTTATTTTTTATTATTTTGTCCAAAATTTAACGATTTTATATTTCTTAGCTTGATTTTTAAAGTTTCATGTTGAGGATTTCATATTAATACCAAGACAATGGAAATACTATCTTCAGGATTAGGCTGAATGTTATATACTTCCACCCTTGAAGCTCAAATTGTCCAATATTTAATATAGATCTGCTTAACATTCAGACTGTTTATGCAGTTATCGACATAAAAGCTTTCCATGAGATTTTTAATTAAATCTCTTTCCATTGTTTCAGGACAAAATACAGATGGTATTTTAAAACAGGTAGGTAATGAGAATGGGCTGGATGAAATATCCGTAATTATGCCATTTTTCTTTAATCTAAAACGTAATAAAATAGACGAAATTAGCTCTATAAGTTAATATCTTTTCTAAGCAATTGTTCAAACAATTAATTTGTTTCTCTTTAGGTGAACCGTCAAAGAGTGGACGGAGTTTGATGGTACTGTTTGGTTCTACAACAGGACGATGCGGTAAGTAATGCCCTGTATATTGAGTTCCTTCTCTGGCACTCCTTCTATCACACCTTCTTGTATCCAATTGTCGAATACGTTTTGATATTCCTGTTATAAACATTCGGCATTTAACTTCTTTAATATATTAGTCAATCTTTTTAAGGCCGAAAGCTATGTATGAATTTAACCCAAGGCTGATGAACTTCATATCATCCTCGTCATTAAATTTAACAGTTTTTAAGAAATGATTTATTACTGCTAAATGTAGTTTGTCTTTTATTTTCTTTCACTTTTATTGTCCAACCAAGCATTTCTGTAGTTGCCAGGCCAGAACTAAGAATTTTATATCTACCGGTAAGTAATTTTCCAGAGAAATCGGCTCCAATCAATTTTTATACTGTTCGTTCTTGCGCGTCTGTTAGTTTAATGGTATCTTCTTTTAATCCCTTTCGCCAAGGATCATGCTTTGCTCGTGGTAGACGTCCACAAATAACATCTTGATCTAAGACCTCAAAATTGTTTTTTAAGAGCACGACTTTAACATGTTACAGATGTAGCTAAAACACCCAAATACACTGTTCTTAAACCAGGCAAAAACAAATCTTACAGTACCAGCCATTGTGAACACAGACTTTAATAGTTGAACCGCCAAATAGAGAATACTGAATACCTTCTTGTCTATCAGGTTCATTGTTTCGAGCATATCTTTTAGAATATACGAGCGTTGTGAGCCCGAATCGATTACAGCCCGTGTATTATTTGTCACCCCATTTTCTCCAATTTTTAGTCATATTCTTTGTGCTTTAAAACAATGAGTAGATTTATGATCACCATTACAAAACACACAACCGTGTTTCTGTTCCTTTGTTGTGGTTATTAGCATACCAGCCGTAGTAGGTATCTACTCCACAATAATATTTAATGTCTAAAACCTCGTTCTTTTTTCTTATTAATTTTGTTAGATGCAACTCCGAAACATTTTCTTCATTTTTTATTTCAGCTCCAATGCACCAGAGTAATTGATCTAAACGATGTTTTGCTATTTCAGTTAGATCTAAATTACATCCCTCTTCTCACTTCACCGAGGACTGCGAGTGTACCGCATTTATAGCGGTACTATAGTGAAAGTAATTTATCGTATAATGAAACAAGAGGTACTGAATTTGCCGATATTGTATTTTGTAGAATTAGCGCCAACAATTCTCTGATGTAGACTTCAACTTATTAATCTGCTCTGCTATATCTTTATTTAAAAGCTGCTATAACTTTGGGGTTCTGACACGAGCGGAATGGGTGAATAAGTTGATCTTACCGGACTGCGTCAATTGTAAAACGAGCGGAAAAAACGCAGTCTTAAAATTTTATTTACACATAACTAATAAAGTTTAAACTTAATTGAACGCGAAACGTTATAATTTAATATGAGGATGGAAACAGAATTATTATTTGAATTAAATTTTTATTAATTATAATACTTAATTCCCTAATCTGGTTTAAAATTAAATAAAACGCGAACACCGCGTGATGTGAAGATCTACATCTTCACGCTTTGAGTCGATGGAAGAGACTCATGGTTTCCACCAAAACACTTGCTACCCTGAGTACGATACCCACATCTGGAATCCATCCCCCGCACATCGGGGTGGACACAGATGTGTCAAGTGTTTTGGTTATGTAGTCTGACACTCTGGCACTGTAGACAACGCGAACATGAAATCTTGTTGGAATTCTAAGAATATTAACTATAACTGTCTCTTTTTATAATTTAATGCCCTATATTCGAAAACCAAAAGATCTCACACTCAGCCTTAATAGCACATGTGGTCACGAGTGTCAAATTACACGAAACCAATCTCACCTAAACGCAACATAACAACAATGAGATAGCTCATATTGTTATAGGGTAATTGCCTTCAGTTGCAACCAAGCTGGAATTAACTCTCTAGCCTGTGTTCCTGAAACAGCAGTTTGTGTGAATTATTTAAAACTTGTCCCCAGTCTCTAATATCCCCGCAGAACTTCTTTAATTTTAATCGTAGCAGTTTGAATGTTCATCTCTGACTATTACTGACATTACTTTGTGTGACGCGTTTGTAACTTGCAGCGACTACAGAACAATGATCACTTTCTATTTCGAAAACATCAGTTTTAATTTTATTGTAATTTAAAGCGTACTTCTTGGATGTTTCTTGTTTATTGTCCAGTTATTACTGTGTTTCATCACTGTCTAACAACAAATTGCATATCTCAGTATAAAACTCCGACGTATCTTAACCTTTCATCCAGTAATCCAATGTCCCTTTCATCTTTCTTTAGCAATGGAAAAAGGCTATTGATTATACAATTATCAACTTATCGATTGTTTTTCGATAACTACTATTTTTCTCTTTCGACACATAACTAGACTTAAGGTCAATATTTCAATCTCCCAACAATGTTTGAAAAATGTAGTCGTCAAATAAATAAGAAATAACACGTGGCATTTACTATCATTTTCATAATTTAAACTATGATTTCGATGCGATGTTTTAGGCGTTTGGCAGATACATTTATTAAGAACTTTTAGGAGATTGAAATATTGGCCCTTACAGATGCAATAGATTCTTCCTAGACTATAAAATCACTACGTTTCCAACATTTGTATAGTTGTCAGTATATTAATACGTACTTAGCGGTGATAGGATCTATCGAACGAGACATCATTGACAGTGATACATTCACATCTCGTGATGTAGGTAAACATGGCACTGTCTCATTGGCATAGGGATTAGAATTTTTCCTTTGATTCCGTGGTACATAGAGATTATGTTCATCTGTAAATAAGTATATGGAAATAAATACAAATCAAAATCATATGTGAAATGAAAACAGAAAAACTCACCTTTCACAAATATTTGTATCTTGTCTGATTTAAATGGATTATTTGTCAACGAACCTTTCTCATGACAGCGATACAGTCCAGTATTAAAATAACGAATGTTCATCAAATGTAGCGATGTGTTATACAGCCCATCAAGATTTGAAACGTGTTCTATCTAAAATCAGATTTGATAAAATGATGTTACATTTCTAGAGCTTACAGTGGCGCATCTAAATTTTGTTGATTGCAGTGGAACAGTATTAAATATGGGTGAAAAAAACTAAAACAATTTTTTTGAAAGTAATAGTGGCAACTGCAGAAAATTTTTTGTGTTTATTTCGAACGCAAATGTACATTGTCGATTTCGAGAGATTGTCGCGCGACGTAGAACAATGTACTATTTTGCGTTAATACACAAATAGCTATTGTATATTAAAAGCATAAAGTGATTCTTTGTTACACGAACATGGTAGTGTAAGAGGAACAAAGACACTATATGCTCGTGGTACACACATAATTTTTTCAACGATTGCATCTTAAATGATTAAAAAAACGTATATGTACTGAAAATTAATTTATTCTATCAATCATCACTTTTGTAAATAAACAAATTTAAATTTAAGATTAATAAAATTTAATTGAAATCATATTAATAAATTATAATGAGTATACAAGAATATGTAAGACATACATTTTAATAATGCAATTCACTGATAAAATATGACGAGGCAGCCTGAAGCGGCTGCCAGCGCTGAGACTCTCAGTCTATGTTTCACGGGTGTGACGAACAATTCGGGGTGGAAGTGAATACGTGAAGTGAACGACTAAAACATTCATTGTTACCCACTGTATTGGATTAGGATTAGGGGAGTTATCTCACTGTCTTTCTAGGTCTAGATTCAACGTATGCGGTGAACTGCAGTGATTTAACATTGTCTGTTGTTTATTAAATGCCACATTAATTGATGATATATTGATTGGAGATTTGTACTGACTTGATACGTGTCTGTTGTTTATTGAATGACACGTAACTTGATGATATCATGAGTACATTATGTTTATGTTTTGGTGTGGTATTTGCTTGGGGATATATGTGATTGATCAAATGTTATATTCCATTTTATTATGTGCTATTCTGTGTATTCAAACTTTGCCTTCCTTAAGAACTCAGTACTGAAGTCCCTCCGCCAGGTTGCGGCATTTAAGAGCATACTACAATTGCTACTCAGGTGGTGGTGACATACAGGGCCGTATTGAGGGCTCTCCGCGCTGGGTCTGCGAATCCAGCTGCGCATCCGTCAATGGCTACATAATAACCACAGAGTGAAATTTACCTGTGTCTGTAATTGGAGTCCTCCCCTTTTGTGTTAAGAGGTCTTCAGCGCATACAACAGTACTAATCCTTGATCAGGTTGGGAAGGACCTGCTACTATCGGTTCTAAATACCCGCCACGATCGGGTCAAAATACCCGCACCGATGTGGTCTGAGACTATATAAATTAAATATTGATTTATTTAATATTTAATTAAAAAAATCTTTTAATAATTTTTTGTTGCACTACAATGACATGTACGTGTGCATTCAAGAAGTTACAGGAAGAAGGGAACAACCTTATCTAATGAGATGTGCTATTTATCCTATTTCTAACATAGTGGAAAACTACTGGGTGTTTGGCTGATGCAGCAAGTCAACTTACAATGTTTGTGAACTACTTTCAAGGCCTTACAAAATTTATATATATATATATTGTAACGTTTATTACAATTTCGGGTTCAGTGAAGTTTATTATTAAATAAAAGACGAACATTGAAAACACTAACAAAATATTTATTTACAACACATATTTATATTCACATGAAAGTACTAAGCAACGACTTGCACTGTTCGCACTTCAATACAGAATGCCTATTCTCGGCCCAAATTCTCCCTTTTATATTAAAACAAGTTCTTCTACAATATTCCAGAACTTCTGGAACATTGTAGAATCATATCACGGGTACATTGTAGGATTATTTCAACACAATGCTAATGACGCATCGCAAAAACGCGCATTATCGTTATATATCGATGGTTCCAGAGAGAACAGGATCAAACTCGTTACTGTATTACGTATGAGACAGCGCTAAACGTGCGGCAGACTACGTCGTATCGACTGTTTAGAGAGAACAGGGCCGTACTCGTTACAATATATACTACTAAAGAAAAACGCATAACTACAAAATCCCAAAAACCTTTATTTCAAGATCATGTAACTTTGTTGAAAATAAGTTGTATTCAACGTATTCGGGCCTAAATGAAAGGTTGAATTCCCTATTTTACAATGACGTATGTGCTAATTCATTATAACCGGAAGTTCTCTAGCTACAATCGAATGTTTAGCACAAAACAAAACAAAAACAAAAAAGTAACAACTTTACAAACGTGCACATAACGCAATTGTGATCGCAGGTTATTTTGTACCACAAATTCAAAAAGTTATTTGCATCGATAAAATTTAAGATTTTGGTGTTCTTTAAAACAAAACGTGTAAACTAGGGAAAAAACTTAATAATTTTAAAAGAGCTATTCAGTGATACTATACTCGATTCTCCCGCCCCCTCCCATGGGAGCGGGGTGTGGCAATAACAAAATTTTAAATGAGAACCCCAATTTTCATTACAGATTTGGTTCCTATGTTAAAATAATATGATACTTTTGTCTGAAATATTTTTTCGTATCCGGCGCAGATGGCTCTATAATTGACGGAGAAACAAATGAAAATATGAGCCTAGAAATTCAAATAAAATACTATATTTACTTTCCTTATTTTATAATCTGAGCATGTAGCATTTATAAATGATACTCTTATAAAAATGTCATTGGTAAGTAAAAGCACATTTAAATTTAATATGTGTCACATAGTCAAGACATACCTGATAGCGAGCGTTGTGTGGTCGTTCCCACGTGACAGGCCGGGAGCCAGCACAGCGAAGTGTTATGTTTGCTCCTGCGTTTATCTGAATTTCGCCTCCAGTTGGAGAGTAGATCCGAGGAGAACTAAGATTGCTTTTCTTGTCTACAAGGCAAATAAAATATTAGTTTTTTATAAGTGTTATTAAACATTTCACATTCCTTAATTTCGACTTAGTATCACTTACCGTTAACATAAACGTATCGAATTGCATTATAGTTAAATGTCAGGCCACGATCTGCCTGACACTGGTAATCTCTTTCATCTTCAGTAGAAATATTGTGCATTTTTATAGTATTAATAATATATGCGTAGTTTTTGAATTTAAGTACTTGAAGATGTTCCTTATGTGTATGTCCCTGTAATAATTTTATAATGAAGTATATTCTAAATATTAAGACAAATAAATTGTTAGATATAGATAGATCAAAAGATGTATAGCTATTTTTTGTTTTTCTACCATACCGGATGTTTTTTTACCATACCGGATAGCGACAGTTTGTGTCCTATACATTTTAGACTAAAAGTGTAAATGAAATAGTTGATTAGAATAAATGTCTGTGTGAGGTTAGTATAATTATATTTACTAAATCTTATTTTGCAACGAGAAATAAAAAAAAAGAAAATTAACTTCTTCAAGAAAAGTTAGAGTGCCATGGGAAATTGAACAATAAACAATTAATTAAAATGTTGAGAAAATATAGTCCTCATTTATAAATTAGTGTTGATTTTCGAGTATTAGAAAATGTGCTAAATTACAAATATTAGAGTAGAGAATCCACATTTACTAGTTACAACACACACTCAATATCCTCAAATTGTTAATATGTGGCAGGTATTCTTGGATCACACATGTTATTGGTCCTTTTTTTATTGAAGACTACTTAATTTCCAGTATGTATTTGGAACTCACACAAAAGCTAACTGGACCGGATTAGAAAGGCAGCGATCAAAATGAAAATATAATTTGGTCCCAACATGACAGAAGTACCTGAACCAATGTTTTCCTAATTCCTGAATTGGTCGTGGAAGAACAATTCATTGGCTAGCACGGTCTTCTGGATGATTTTTTGTGACTAAGTATATAGCTGTTAATGGCGACTTATTTAAACATTTATTTTAAATTTAAAATATTAATAATTTGTTCATTATAAAACAATTTCGTGAAAAATTATTTATAATAATATTTAAGTTATTATTATCTTCACTATTGAGATACATTTATTGTTAATTAAACTAACGACAACAATTTTTGTTTATTGGTTTATTTTCCATGACACTCTATTTTTCTTAAATAAAATCAATATATCATCACGCCTTTAACCCATTATTGGGTGTGACACTCTGCCGTTGCAGATCTCGGTAAGTGATACATTTCTTCGCATGAAGTGCGGTTAACAGCCGTTAAATCACGGCTCCCAAAGATATTAGTGGCGGGGGAGCCACAGGGGTAGATTTAATTTGGTGAAGATTGGTTGTCGGCTGTTGGGATCGAACCAGCGTTCTCAAGATCCACAGGCCTATT
Source organism: Pterostichus niger (assembly GCA_947425015.1). Lineage (NCBI taxonomy): Eukaryota > Metazoa > Arthropoda > Insecta > Coleoptera > Carabidae > Pterostichus > Pterostichus niger. Next base: position 22,559 of record CANDYQ010000118.1, read on the forward strand.
TGATACCACTGAGCCACCTTAAAGATGTTAAATTTAGTTCTTTCATATCTTGTGTAAAAATAAAAATTTAACAAAAAAATTATAGACATTCGATGCAGATTTTAAATCTAAACAACTTTTTTATTTATATTTTTGGTCTAAGATTTATATTCCTCGACCAGTTGCTACCATAAGAATGTTTTCTTATTGTGTTTCCTATGTAACATAAAGAAGTCACCACTCGGTCAAAAGGATTATTAGAGACAGGTTCAGTCAAAATTTAGTGGCCAGTGTTCCCAAGTTAGTGGATTTTCCACTAAATCTGGTGATTTGTGGGTGCTGTTTAGCGGTGAAATTTGGCTTTCAGTGGTTTTTCTGGATGTTTATCATATTTATTTCACATTTAAATTAATTTATTTTGTAATATAGGGCCATTTGGTCATAGCGGTACTACATTATTTTGGTTATAAATAAATATTTTGTTACTGTTACCATTGTTCGTGTTTAATTGCACTTCACCGAACCCGAGATTGTAATAAACATTACAATATACATACCGAGTTTACACAATTCTACAATTGAAGTATGTAACACAGGAATTCAATGGTATTTTTTAATATGATGATCGTTGCTTCTCTAATTAAATTAGACCAAAACTGTAAATACAAAAAGTTAAGTATTAAAAAATGCATCTAATGATTATCTATTTGTTGTTCAATATATATGCGGTAGCAAAACGCCCCTTATGGGGCAACGCCGCTTCCATCGACGTTCTCTAGATTCTTTTTAACGGAGGGATCATCCCTTCTTTCTTCTTTTATTTTATCTTCTCACTTATGTTCCTCCATAATTCTCTATTTCTTGCTTTTTCTTTTCATTTTTGGACTCTTGTATTTCTTCTGTCACTTCCTTCCTCCACGTAGATCTGGGTCTTCCTCTCCTTTGTCTTCCAGGATCCCATTCTAATATACTATGGATCATAGTGTCTTCACCAGCCCTCCATGTATATCCCAGTCATTTTATTTTTGCTGTTTGATCTTGCATACTATATCCTCTCTATCCATTTCTTTTAGTATTTCGCTGTTTATTTTTCGTCTGTATTCATTTTCATTGATTTTGACTGGTCCCAATATAGTTCTTAATATTTTTCTTTCTATTATTCTCATTTGTTCTTCCTTCTTTTTTTGTCATTGTTAGTGTCTCTGCGTCATACATTAGTAGAGGTCTTATCATTGTTTTGTATATTTAAATTTTAGTATTTTTAGTGAGAATTATACTTTTTAACATTTTTTTGTGTATTTGCAATGCTCTGTTTGCCGTAAAAACAATTTCTTTTATTTCAGCTTCTCTATCTCCTTTGTTTGTTATTATTGCACCCAAATATTTATATCTTTTTACTTCCTCAAACTCATTCTGCCCTATTTTTATGTTGTTGTTCTGTTTCTGTTTTCCATATCTCATCATTTTTGTTTTGCTGTCATTTATTTTTAATCCGATTTTTTTCCTTCTGCCACTATTTCCTTTATCATGTTCTTCATTATGTCCCTTCTCTTTGTTATAATAACCAAGTCATCCGCAAACGCTATAATTTGTCCTCTATTTTTTTCTGATTGTATTTCTGTTGATTTTCCTTGTTACGTGCTCTAATGCAAGGTTGAATAGCGTGGCTGATAGTGCGTCTACTTGTCTCACCCCTCTGTTTATGTTGAACTCATCTGTATTTCCATTTCCCGTTTTTATTATTATTATCTATTTGTTGCTCAATAGATTTATTTTAATGCAAGAATAGCAAGCAAACGAAAAATGGCTTTTATAAAGAAATTTATAGCTTCAATTTGACAAGTTCATAAAATAAATAAATTAAATTGCTCACCGAAATTAATAATAAATTATACTTGAAGGTGTATTGTTATATTTTATTCAAAACAATAATAATAAAAATTATTTTGTTTCGTTGTATTCCACAGCACACTCTATCCTAAATTTTCTTGAAAAAAGCCATTATTTGCTTGCTTGTTACTCTTGTATAAAAACAATCAAGCAACAAGTAGATACTCACTAAATGTAGTTTTTAATACTTAACATTTTTTAATAGTTACACTTTTGGTGTAATTTAATTAGGGAAGCAACAATTGTCATATTAAAAAAAATCCATTGTATTTCCTATCCTTCATATTTCAATTGAACACCCGGTATATGTATTATATAAGTAGTATTTGCGCTAATAAAATAGCACACAATTAGACCACGTCCCTTTTTTCAAAATATAATAATTATAATAAAAATTGTTTTTATTTATAATAGGTAGCATTGCAATAATAAAATTGGATAATAATAATAATAATAACATTTATTTATTTAGCAAAAGATGCTACATTAGAAAAACATAGTATTGATAAAAACAAAAACATATACATATATTAACATAACTGTCTCTGTGTGGAAAAGTATGAATTAAACACTTTTTAAAAGTATATAGATTTTTACATTCTTTTAAACATGTTGGTAATGAATTATACATACTGAGGCCGTCGTAAAAAACGCATCTTTTTTAAAAAAAGACCCTTTTTTGAGAAAAAACTTATAACGCATAACAATTACTAATATAATTGTTACAAAATCAACCATGCGCTCCCTGGGGGAGGAACCCGGGTGAGACGGTTGAACCGCGGCTAAACTCAGTGAAGATGGGGTGAGTCGGAGAAGGGGGTGATAAATCACAAAATTTAGTGGGCGCCAGCCGGCCTAAGCCGCGACCGGTTCAACAGAAGTACAACGGCCGACAAGGATCGGGATACTTCCCAGGAAATGGATACGAAGGTGCACGAAAGTACTAGCAAACCAATGTATTGATGGAATGATAATTTAATGCAAACAAAAAAGATTACACGGCACACGATAGCTGAGATGACAAACAACTGGATCGCAAATCCACTTAAGGCAGAACGCGTCAAAGCGGATACTAGCATAAACGAAGGCGGGGCGCTGCGTTTCGCCGTAGCGACTAGGGCTGCGGAAAAGTCTACACCTAAAATGAACTGGCGTATTCCGACGTATGACATATCATTGGCCAACGAAGCGTTTACGCGGCACGACAGATTGTACGTGACTACAGAATCGCAGACCCTAACAGCTATTACGTTGCACAAGCAACACACCTCGTCAGTGACCACAACGTCACTACAAATGATTCTACAAAAATGTTCTTAACTGGATTTTTACAACTAATTCTGAGTATACTACTCGCTATCGTAACAGTAATTACATTAAATATCTCGTGAACTTTAGGTGCATAAATTATAAATATAATAAGAATATAATTAAATATAATGAACTCAAAAATAAGTTAAACTGGCTTAGCTGTGTGGTGTCCAGGTGTTAGCGGGAGGGATGGTGGTAGTGGAACACTCAATCTTCCAACCGGATGTCCAAAATCGTCGATTCCAAGATGGCGGACTTCCGCTACACGTGGTTTTTCCAGACTGCTGGGCTTTAATTCCTCGGTAACAAGTATCAGGAACTCCAATCCAACGCCAGTGAGCCAGCAACGCAAACAGAAATGTGTATGCCAGTAACACGGAATACAGGACGGACCAAAGTAATACGTAAACACAAAACGTGAAACGTAAAATTAACATCAAAATATAGAAAACGAAAACAAAAAAGAAAAGCCTAAAACAAAGACTACAATTAGGGCCATGTATGGGAGAAAATTACTAAGCAGACTAAATATTACGAATAGAAATACGTTTTTACCTGAGTTCTTGGGCGGCTTTCAAGTTAGAGAAAAAGTAGATTTCTATCGGAAATTTTATCCGGACAACTCCGCTGAATACTTAAATATATTCACTACAATAGTGCTATATCTTGAAATTCCACAGTGGTATTTGCAAACCAAACGCAATTTGCCAAAATTTAATTAATACAGCACACTTTCCGATATCAAAATTCGTACTTCTCACAAAACGTCGTCAGGGACAAAAAAGAATTCGTTCAACGTCAAAACCTGTAAAATCTGCCAGAAAGAAGAGAGAGGGCAAATGCCCGAAGACAAGGATAGAGTACCAATCTACGTTTGAGAGATGCCGATAAGGAAGCAACCCAGCGGACGGTATTATCGACAGAGATGGGATCATTACTATGGATGTGATAAATTTGAAATAAATAATAGAAAAAGGCTAACTAATGAAAGAAAATAACGATTGTAATTTGGAATAAAATTAGGCTAAGGAAGAAAACAAATGAACTATTTAATAAATGAACGCGCGCATTTGAAACAGAGCTAATTTCACTGCGCTCGACCACTAATTGAATGACAGCTGAGAAAACAATTAACATCATCATAACTAGAACAAATGAAATTTAATTTAGATGAAATAATACATGAAACTGTGGTAAGTTACTGTTATGCACATAGTAAATAATAATCTGTGAGATGAATTTAATGAGAAACTATTTTCAGGCCTGGAAATAAACGGACAAATCTTAAATGATAACAAAAAAATATAAAAGGCGAAAATCAAACGTTACAAGTCTCAATAAGATCGCCTCTGATTCTACGGGTTTTTTTTATGATCCTTTAGGATTATTAGGTCCTGTTGTAGTTAAGGCCAAACTATTTATGCAGAGATTGTGGAAAGAAAATCTTCAATGGGACGAAGAAGTCGAAGAGGAAATGAAAAAAGATTGGATGCAATTTAAAGAAGAATTAAAAGAATTAAAAAACTATGAAATACACCGAAGAATTACAAATTTAGATTCAAATAAAATTATTTATGAGATTCATCGATTTTGTGATGCATCAATGCAAGCATACGGTGCATGTATTTATCTAAAATGCATTGATGAAGATAATAACCATATTTTATAAATTGTCAAGTCAAAATGTCAGAAACGTCAAATAAATCGCTTGCAAGATATCAAAACAAAACAGTCATAGGTAACGATATTTATTTTCGTTAAAAATTGAATAAATATGTGAATTTACAAAACTTAAAAGTTAATTTACGGGACCAAATTACTAGTAAATTGAAAAGTGTTTTACATCGTTTGATTCAGAAAAATGATATCTTTCGATTGACACTTCAATCTTTGTTGTCCGGTAGAACACCGCGCAACAGCATGCAAAAAAAACTAATTTCCCATGTTAAACTCCTATATACACTTTTAAAACAGACACCCGGTAGATATTTTTTTAATTGCACATATTTGACATTAAATCTTTTATTTTTTGTTCTAATCCATAGCAAACTTAATTTTTTTTTTAAATAAAATAATATTTAAATATAGATAATGTGCTAGACGCAGAATTTAATTCTCTAAAACTTTTATTTAGGAAAACTGTTAGCAGTTTCATGTAATATGTTACTTCCGGTTAGTCTATTTTAACCAAAATCTATTATGTTATTTCCATTGATATAGTAGTCTTATATACCAAATTTGGAAAGTTTGAAATTACATTTGAATATAGTTTTTCATGAAAATCTATTATAGGCTTCAAGTAAAGTACCACTTTTGGTAGTTGTATATTGATCAAAACGGGAGGTGCACAACTAGATGTTATAACAGTACTAAATACAAAATGTTACTTTACTTTACTTCGTACAAGGAAGTAAAAAACCTATCTTTCTGCACTTGATACGTAAATAACTGTTACTACAAATTTACAAATTTGAAAACAACAGGCTATATCTCTTGTACTTGAACATTCTTACAATTGTAGTTTGTAAATCTTAACAAACACTTTTCTTATCTCTAGTTATAAATTGTAAATAAATAAATAAATACATCATCACGCCCTTTACTCATTACTGGGTGTGGCACTCTGCCTAAGCATATTTCGGTAAGTGATATATAGTTATAAATTGAACAAGACAAAATAATGATAACAAGAATTTTTGCAGTTAATAATTCTTGTAGTTTCTAATCTATTCTCTTCCACATTTGAATCTGTAGAATAATTTATTACAGTACACATTTTTGTAGTGCAACTCGAAAGGCGAATATGTTTTCCATCTATTTGTCATTAGTATGATCATATATTTTCCTTGCTTTCATTTCCCTTTTCTTATCCGACACTTATACAATATGTAGAAACACGTAGATTTGCATCTCGCATTGAAATCTCTGCAGTTTCTGTGATTCATAGAAACAAATACATTGCTAGCTATAGTTATAATCGGATTGCCATAAACCACATGCGGTTATACTGAGTGTATGTTTTCTTCAGAGGTTGGAAAAAAGATATTTATTTATTTATTTATGTTACGCTGTACAACAGGAATTTAATCCCAATTTCACCGCAGTGTAGTAGTTCATATAATATTTAGCTTCAAATTCCGTAATGCTATCCACACCGCCGTACTAACAGACAAAATAAATAAAACGAGTTGAGTAGATTAGGTGTAAAATTAAATTCTAAACATTTTTCTTTAAACTAATCCGGGAATCAATGGAAGTGAATATCTTATTAACCTTAAGTACAGATTGTTGTAATCACACTGTATTGAAGCTTTTGAACACAACGCAAAGAACAGGTTAAGGGAATGCGGAAATACAAACATTCAGTAGAAAACAGTAAATAGCAAAGGTCGTTTATCCGCGAATTGAAATCTCTGAGAATCTTCACAATATTTCATTAATTGCGACATGATATACAGTGTGAGTTATACGGGTGTATCTGTTTAAGTTATTATTATTATTATTATTATTTACAAAAGCAGACAGCGGAGCTGATAAAGCTTTGCTAAAGATACATGAGTAGTATTTTACATAATAAACCATAGTATACATACTTAAAAAAACTAAAGAACAAAATAAATACTTAGAAAATAAGCGTGGCATTAAATTGGTAGTAGCAAGTAAGATTTACAAAAAAGTTATACGATGTTACACATTATCAAAGTTTACATATTTTAAATATAAATCTAAAGAGTTCTTAAATATATTAACAGAATTGGCATTTACAATGGAATCTGGTAATCTGTTCCACAAATCGACTACACGGTTACTGAAAAAGTGTTGTCTACAGACAGATTTAAATTGATCTTTGTTTAGTTTACAGCTGTGACCTCGTAGTTGGCTGTTTTGATTATAATTAAATAACACACTTATATTACAATAGTAGCGGTGGTTAAGTATTTTAAAAGTCTCAATAAGATCGCCTCTGATTCTACGGGTTTTCAAACTTGATAGATTCAGCTGTCGTAGTCTGTCACTGTAGGGTAAGTCTTTAAGGGAGGGAGGAATTTTGGTAGCTCTACGTTGAACATTTTCCAGTAGCATAATGTCTTTGTTGAAGTATGGACTCCAGGTTTGAAATCCGAACTCTAAGAGCGGTCGGACGAAAGATTTGTATATTTTAAGGAACGAACTCAGGTTTAAGTCACTAAATGATCGTTTTATTAAAAATAACAATGAGTTAGCTTTTTTCACTATATTTATAATGTGCGCACTAGGTTTTAAGTCACGTGTAACTGTAATACCGAGATCTGTTTGTTGTGTCACGGGAGTAAGTTCAGAATTTCTTAGTTTATATTTGTAGAGAGGATTATTTTTACCAATATGTAAGACTGTACACTTATGTTCGTTAAGGGTTAGTTTCCATTTTACTGTCCAGTTATAAATGTTGATTAAATCGTTAGTAATGGTGTCCTTGTTTGTTAGTGGATTATTATAAAGTTTGGTATCGTCAGCGAAGAAACTTACACTTGAATTTATAATTTTTGATAGGTCGGAAATATAGATTAAGAATAAAATCGGGCCTAGCACAGACCCTTGGGGTACACCGCTTAATACGTCCATAGTTTGAGAGGAAATGTTGCCTATTCTTACATTGAATTTACGGTTGTTAAGAAATTCGCTAATCCAACGATGAAGACGTCCACGTATACCCATATGTTCAAGTTTTAGGAGAAGTCTAATATGTGGAACACGATCAAATGCTTTCTCAAAGTCAAGATATATAATGTCTACAGGTTTACCCTGATCAATATCAGAAGTCCAGGAGTTCATGCATACTAGCAGATTGGAAATAATTGATTTCCCAGGAAAGAAGCCGTGCTGTTCATCTGGTAACAGATTATGATGTTTAATAAACTGGATTATTTCATCTGCCATAATTCTCTCCATTACTTTGCATATCACTGGTGTAAGGCTTATTGGTCTGTAGTTGGCCGCATCAGTATTATCGCCCTTTTTATAAATTGGTGTTATAGTACCTGACTTCCATTCCTCTGGGACGTAACTCTCTTGGAAAAATTTGGTCATCATCTTAGACAAATATGTAGCTATGTTTGCTGCGCATCTTTTTAGAAAGTATGGTGGTATCCCATCGCATCCACTAGACATGTTATCGTTTAATGACAGCAGCACTTGAAGGATTCGCTCGTCTCGAAATTTTATATTTTCCAGAGAGGGTTTGACTCTCGTAAATTCGGTAATTTTTGGAATATCATCTGTTGATTCTCGTACATAGGAACTTTGGAATTGTTCAGCTAGAATGTTAGCAATTACTTTCTCTTCATGGCAAATAATACCCTGTTTATTTCTTATAGACAAAGGGACAGCAACTTTTCTTGATATGTTTTGTCTAATATAAGAGTAGAAAGCCTTATTGCCTTTGTTAATGAGGTTATTTTCGTACGATGTGCGTGCTTTACGTATAAGAGCAGTTAATTGATTCCGTAATATGGTATACTGTTTGTATCTATTATTATCATCACTCTGTCGGTATAAATTCCAAGCTTGACGTTTTTCTTTGATTAAATTTAAGATATCCCTACTCATCCAAGGTTTCTTAAATTTAAAGCCGCGTTTTAATGATATAGGAACATGTGAATGGATTGCGTTATCTATTGCTTCTCGAAATATATTCCAAGAGATTTCAATGTTTGACGTATTGTTTAGGTTCACATTCAGTAAAGCATTAATGCTGTTGTAATCTGCATTTACAAACCTACGTTTATGTTCAGTTTTATATGGTTGGTTCTGTACTATGATTTGAATGGTTGCTAGTATTTGTATATGGTCGCTTTTTCCAATAGGTTCAAGATATTCTATTGTTGTTATTAGATTTTCGTCGTTTGAGATGATTAAGTCCAGTACTGATGGAACTTGAGTACCACGGTACCTAGTTGGTTTAGTGATAAACTGATGAAGGTTGTTGTTGAGTATTAAGTTATTAAAAACGGCTGTGGTACTGTTTCCCTCTAATATGTCTGAGATAGGCCAGTTTATATCAGGCAGATTAAAATCACCAAAAATTAGTAAATTCGGTCTATTGGTAAGATTTGCGATAATATTCATTAATCTCTGATCTAGAACTGCGTTACAGTTTGGTGGTCTATATAAAGCGGTAATTGTAAATTCTATTTTGCAGATTGTACACGATAGACAAATTATTTCGAGCTGTGATGGATTTGTATTATTTAAAAGATTAATTTCAAAAACAGATGTGTTAAAATTTTCAACTAAATTAGCAACATAGATTAGGACTCCGCCGCCTTTCTTATCGTATCTGTCTTTTCTAAACATAGTGAAGTTATCAATATTAATCCGTGAATTAGGTATATCTTTGTTTAGCCAAGTTTCCGTAATTATTATTAAGGCTGGATTAATATTTCTAATTTGTGCATAAAGTTCATCTGTTTTATTTAATAATGAGTTAATATTAGTATACAGTATTTTAATATCTAGCACTGAGCATGAAATTGGTTTAGAAATTTTTACTTTTTTGCTGTAATTTTTTTTTTATAATTTGTGGCAATCCTTGTACGTATTTAATAGTTAAATCGGTTTCTCCAGCATTAGTACGTAAATTAAGTTGGTTTTTTAAATTGTTAAGATAATCACGCTGCATTGGGGTTTGGTCAGAGTTAAGACGAATAGGCAAGTTAAATGGTAATTTATCTTTATTTCGCAGTATGTGAAGTGCGTCATTTGAGGATGGTAGAATCAGTTTAATTGGGCGACATCTAGGTGAATCTGTCTCAGAGCGTCTACCGAGGCGAAAATATTTTATATTATCTAGTTGTAGGGTTGTAACGTGCTGTAAGATTTCTTTTATATTTTTTTCATCGTGGGACCGCGAGTTGTTCATATCAGTATTATCGCTTTCGGGTACGTTGTAGACGATGACATTTGTACTGCGACGCTGACGGTCCTCAATTTCATTTATAATTTTTTCAGGGTCGGCATGCGATATTTCATTTCGTTTAGTTAGTTTTTCTTTCATTTCGCGACTATCTTCTTGAAGTGATAGAACTAATATTTTCAATTCACTAATGTCATTCTTATTCCTTGTTGGTTTAGTTTGACAAGGTACGCAGACGAAAGCTAACATTTTGCGCGATTCAATATTTTGTAATTCGCTACGACTTAATTTGGAGCATGCTGTGTGAACAGCTGAACGCAAGTAATGTGTTTTTCGTTTGCAGCGAACGCTAGCTTGCACACGCCGCACACAGCTGTATTCATGGCGCGCAGTTTTGATGACGTCTCACGTTGAAATAGCCGGAATTAACAAGAAACTACTGAATCACTATGTTTAAGCCACAATACAGACTGCTAAAAGTTTTAATTTATTGATATTCAGAACACTTTTAATTATTGCTATTAGAATAAATGTGGAACGAACTCACCGTTGAAAACTACACACGGTAATATGTCACTCACAATATAAAATTGAAGAAATACCACTATTTCTAACTATTAAAGCAGAGTAGTATGTGTAGTGCATGTGTCTATTCAATGAACAACAAAATTGATTCAGTTATATGATAAAAGTTATGAAAGTCTGTGAGATCATTTTATGCGGAATCATTTTATTTTTTAAATTAATCTTTAATCGGAGATATAGATTTGTTTTTACTGAATCCAGGATATTTTCAGATATTGATGTAGTTTTATTCATTTATTTACTACAACCGGAAATTAATCTCAATTACAATAGCTAGAAATACTTGGGCATAATTATACAGAGCGATCAAAATCAATCAATCAATCAATTTATTTTAAATTGTTTGGTTATCAATTTAAATTATGTTGTTAAATAACTAAATATGGGGTAACCGCACTTCACGCGAAAAAATATATCACTTACCAAGATCTGCTTAGGCACAGTGCCACACCCAGGAATTGGTAAAAGGCGTGATGATATATTTATTTATATTTATTTAATTTATTGAATAAAATTACTCTAAATAAAAATTAATAATTCATACTTGGATACCAAACTTTTTATTTCCTTAAAAGTTAAAATAAATTGACATTGACTGTTTAACAAGTCACGTGACTATCAGTTTCTTTTAATTATTCTGTATTTTTAGTTAAAAATTGAATTCAGCATTCAGCGAAATTTAATAAAATAATCAATATCTAGTAATAATTTTTTTTAAGTCGTTTCCTAAAATATTACATTTAAATTAATATGAGGTTGGTGGCTCAGTGGTGGATCTTGAGAACCCTGGTTCGATCCCCACAGCCGACAAACAATTTTCACCAATTTAAATCTACCCCTGTGACTTCCCCCCCAACTAACATCTTTGGAGGCCGTGATTTGACTTCACGCGAAAAACTATATCACTTATTGAGATCTGCTTACGGCAGAGTGCCACACTCAGTAATGGGTAAAGGCGTGATGATATATTATTATTATAAAATTAGTTATGATATTTTACGAAAAGTAGAGTTATTAAATGAACAAATACATATATGCCGCAGTTATATATTTACCATTTAACTAGTCATAAAGAAATAGCATACATAATACATAAACTAAGGCTGTAAATCATTGAAGACTTCAATTCTCATTTGTCTTTATTTGTCGGCTTATTTTAATACGTTGATATTTTATTAGAAAGGGGAGTGTATGTTTTCTCCTCCATATATTTAACTCTCAATATCTGAGAAAATACTACTATAGTTACAAATGTGTACATCATTGAATTCAACCTAATTTTAATTATACTAATTATATGTTTACCACGTAGTGTGAGAGAGATGTGTTATGCACAAGTCAAAAATAAAGTAAAGAGTTTTCTTCTCCGCCATGTTTTTTATACCACCAATGAATGTTTTACTCATTGCAAGTGTAATATCGTAGAATTTAAATAGTTTTCAATATATGGAATATACATATTACTATAGTAATTTTTTATATATATATATATAATATGTAAAATGGTCAAATATACATAAAGAAATAAATAAATATGTCCATCGGTACGGTGATGTGAAGAACGTTACCGAGTTCGAATCTCACTCAAGTTAAAAATTATATGATCTACCATATTACGGCTCGGTGGATGTAATTGGGATTAAGTTCCTGTTGTACAGCGTAACATAATAGCTATCTATGAAACTAGTAAGGAAATGAAGGTTATTACCTTACACATGTGAAATTTGCATAACGAGGCGTAGCCGAGTTATGTAAACACATAAGTAAGGTAATAACCTTCATTTCCTTACTAGTTTCATACAATATTTTTTCTATTTCCGTTCTAATAAATACGAAATAACGTTTTTAAAATTATGAAATTTTGACATATTAATGACAATTATAAATTCAAAAAATAAAAGAATAACACATCAGAATTCGTCTACCAAGATATCTGTTGCTATGTTGCCTCATTATTTCACTAGTTAAATAATGCAGTTCATTACCTAACTCAAATAAGTGAAATAAAACGTCTATTTCCTAATGTCTATTACTTATTACTATTTACTTATGTGTTTACATACCTCGGCTACGCCTCGTTCTGAAAATTTCACATGCGTAAGGTAATAACCTTCATTTCCTTACTAGTTTCATAAATAGCTATTTTCTACTTCCGTTCTAATAAATACGAAAGAGCGTTTTTATAATTATGAAATTTTGACATATTAATGACAATATAAATTCAAAAAATAAAAGAATAACACATCAGAATTCGTCTACCAAGATATCTGTTGCTATGTTACCTCATTATTTCATTAGTTAAATAATGCAGTTGATTACCCTACTCAAATAAGTGAAATAAAATAAAAAATAAATCTATTGCGTCAAAGTTTTAATAATAATTCCAAATTGTATTTTCACTCAGATCAGCATTATAAAATGGGTCAAATATTCTATAATAATTCCTTGTAATTTCTCTGCGTACGATGATAGAATTTATGTAAATTAGTACATACTTACAAGAATCCTAATGACACTAAAATTACTAACATTATTACCGGAATTTTACTGTTTATCGATTACTAATAACCGGAACTCTTGTTAAGATTAAATAATTGAAAATTACTCTATAAACATAAACAAACTTTTTACAACAAAACACAACTAACATAAGATACTTTCAAATAATCTTGACACGTTTGGCAATTTATATTTAAAATAAATAAATAAATAAATATATCATCACGCCATTTACCTATTACTGGATGTGGCACTCTGCCAGAGCAAATTTCGGAAAGTGTAGGGGGAGCCACAGGGGTAGATTTAATTGTTTGTCGGCTGTGGGGATCGAACCAGGGTTCTCAAGATCCACCACTGAGCCACCTACCCAATATATTATATTTAGTGCTGTTAAATAAATATACCATCACGTATTTTACTGATTTTATTAAACCCGGGTTCGATCCCATTGACTCACCTATCCCATAAATTATACATTTAAATTAATTCAAAGTATTATTATCATTATTAAAGTCAAATCATAATGTGACCGCGTGTCGCCAGACCAGAATATTTCTTTCAAAATCGTTCAATGACATCCAACAAATAACAATTGTTACTTTAACTTAACTTAACAATAATAATTAGACCACCCAGTTAGAGAGCAACATTAATAACTGTATCTGTCAAATATTTCAGATGTAAGATGAAGATAAAATGATAAGAACTAAATTGTCATAATATTTGTAGTTAAAGTGTACTAATAAATACTAAGTCATCTTGTTTAAAATTTGAGATGGTTGATTAGAATGTATACTTTGTAATGTACGCTGTATTTAGAACGGAGAATCTATTTTTTGAAAGTAATATTCGTGATGTTTTGATAAATAATTCATCTCAATTAGTATCCAATGGAATCCAAGTTACTTTTCTTGTTAACAAATTTAAAACTGTCGAGCTATAACTGTCTTTATTATTCTATTGTAAATTGTTCACAATGGCTGGTAGCACAAGCTCTGTTTTTGGATGTTTTAAGAACACGGTTTTAACATGTTAGAGATAGCTAAAACACCCAAATACACTGCTCTTAAAACAGGCAAAACAGAGCTTGTGCTACCTGTCAATGTGTTTTATAGTATTTTCTTTTTAAACTGGAGGGATCGACATAAAACGATTAAACGTCCCTGTCCCATATAAATACAATGATATCTATTAGTGCGACTACCACAAATCGCTTAACGATGCTCACAACTGGTACATTTTTAAGGGTTGTATTCTAGCTAAAATTATTCTTGTTTTTTCACATGATTGACCATTTAAAAATTACTAATTCGGATTAAATTATCCAATTAGCAGTTATGTTACTCAATAAGAAGATTAAATATCCTGTACTGAATCAGACTGAGTAATGTAGATAAATGTTTAGATTATGTTTGTATATAATATTTATAATTATGGGGTAGGTGACTCAGTGCTATTGAGTCGGACTGTGGATCTTTAGAACCCTGGTTCGATCCCCACAGGCGACAAACAATTAAATCTACCCCTGTGGCTCCCTCAGCACTAACATCTTTGAGGACCATGATTTGACGACTGGTAACCGCACTTCACGCGAAAAAATATATCACTTACCGAGATCTGCTTAGGCAGAGTGCCACATCCAGTAATGGGTAAAAGGCGTAATAATATATTTATTTATTATACTTGTATCGTATGATGAATAAGGATATATACTTATTTAAAGATTGTAATATGTTTGTTTTTATTATACACGTACCGGCGAATGGGGCTGTACAACCCTATGCGAATCTTATGACATATTTTGAGTTCCTTTATAAACATAATTGCGGTGCATTTAATCGTTTTATGCCGATCCCTTCAGTTTAAAATGAAAATAGTATAGATACAGATCTTCCACATTCAAAAATACAGAATAGAAATAACAACAAAGACAAAATTATGGTTACTAACTGTGCTGGCCAGCTTCTGACGATGCCCTCATAAGGAGTCTTGGAGGCTGTATTTTGTGAGACTTAGCCAAGTGTTTAGTTTATATTTTTCACTAAGTGTATGGATGACAATGAATTTTGTCTTTGTTGTTAATTTGAATTTCATGGATTGAATTGTGCGCGTTACAAAACCACCCTTGTAACTTTAAAATTATTTAACGAATCCTTACTTAAATGATTCCTTAAATTACAACAGTTTCTTATCTCTATAATAAATCGTTAAACTTTCGAATTGTTATAATTAAGATATTTAACTGTGGATCTTGCGAACCCTGGTTCGAACCCCACAGCTGACAAACAATTTTCACTATGTTAAAACTACCCCTGTGGCTTCCCCTACACGAACAAGTTTGAGAACCGTAATTTAATGGCTGCTAATATATCACTTACCGAGATTTGCTACGGCAGAGTGCCACACTCAGTAATGGGTATACACGTATTTATTAAGCAGAAGAGGCACGTCATCAAAATTTGTAACTAGAATAATGACGTCAAAAGCGGCTACGTTTATAGGGTACACTAAAAAAAATTAAAAATCAAAATGTAATGTGTGTTGCATAAATGTATAATAAATTTTTAAAACACTTTAAAATTAGAAATGATAATTGTAATTGATATTTAAAATTTGTAGTAGGGCACAGTAGGATTTTAAATAATAAGAACATAAACTTATATTTACATATTGCATAAAATTATTTATTGAAAATACAAAAAACGTAATAACGTGAAAATAAATTTGAGTATCGTTGTCACGAGTCACTGCTATCTTCGTCGCTTTCTTCTTCAGAGCTGTCGTCCTCGGCGTTTATTGAAATTATCAGCGGTGCAATATCCTCCTGATCGAGGAATACCTCTCGATCGTACCACTTTTTAATTTCTTGGACAGTGTGGTCCACTGTATTTTTCCACACTGTTGGAGTTACGGTGTTCAGCGCTTCTGCCCACATAGCCAAAGTTTGACTGTCACCGTAACCATCGCGGCCTATGTGTTTATTGTAATAAGTGTTGGAAATGCCCCAGATATTTTCAATAGCATTGAAAATGCAGTGGTACGGCGGCAAACGTAGAACCCGGTGACCACATTCCAGTGCATATTCATCAATTATATGTTTCTCTTCAATTTTATGTCTACAATACAAATAAGAAATGTTACATTATTTTTCTGTTCAACATTTGTTAAGAGAAATATAAATTCAACTTACTCTGCTGCTAGATCAAGTAGTTCCCTTTTAAATATACATTGACTAGAATCAATGTTATGTTCTGTAAGCCAATTTTTTATGTTGGGCTTAGTCCAATTTTCACGCGGATTTTTTTCTTCTATCTTACTGTGATAGGACGCATTGTCCATAATTATAATGGATGGTCCCTCCAAATTCGGAATGAGTTGTTCCTTGAACCATTTTATAAAATTGTCATGGTTCATTTCCCCATGGTAATCATCAGCCTTTGTCTTAGAAGTAAAAATTAATGATGCATTAGGAACCCAACCGTCCTCCGTTCCAGCATGAAGAATGATGTACCTATGAATATTAAAAAAAGTTTTAATACTTTGATCGAATAATACACCAGTTGCATTGACTAACTAACCTTTTTCCTTCAGACGTTGTTTTCCGTTTCACGCTTCTTACGTCCACGTCTTGCCAACTTCGGCGAGCAGATCCTTTTTGAAAAAGCCACGTTTCGTCTAAGAAGACAAATTTATGTGGCGTTGAATCATTAAAATTTCTCATAAAATTTGTTAGAAAAAATATTCTTTTCGACACAATATGTGGCAGCTCATATATGGCCCGTCTGTTGTCGTCCTGCTTCCATGAAAATCCAATGTTTCGCAATACCTTGGTTATACTGGAAAGCGATCCGTGAAAAATGTCTCTAGATTTTAATACTGCAAGCAATGTTTTGCCAGTCACGTGTGATTCTAGAAAGAAAACATATTTATTATCATTTTTATTATTATAAAACGTCATTATTAATAAACTTACTGTTTGCGTACATCTCGTAAATCACGTTTCTTATTGCAGTTTCAATAAATGAATTAACTTCAGTCACTGGTCTTGCTCTCTTCTTGGGTTTCTTCGGCGACGATAGCTGTTCGCCTCTTGCAATTTTTCCAGATATTTTATGGACAACTGATTTTGATATTTGCAGGCTATCTGCTGCTTTCTATAAATGCATAATTGATTTAAATTTAGATAACAACAAGTAAAAGTTATAAACATACCTCCCGAACAGCATTTAACGGTAGCAGGGGCCCACCATGTGCCAGCTCTTTTTCAAAATATGCAATTACATTTGCAATAAGCATTTGCGACTGCTTGGATAATGCTTTAGGCATTATTATTAGGTTATGTAAAACCACAATACACCAAAAGACTCAAATAAAACAGTGAAAACGAAAATCACAATTGAACACTCAAAGGAATGAAGTGACGGTTAACCACAGATTATTATGAAATAAATAACTAAAACAACGAAGCACAACTCGAACAACAGTTACTGTTTGTATTGAAAAATACAGATTTGATACGCAACAAGGCAACAGTAATGAAATTCGAAGCAAAAACAACGATTAAAGTAAACTAGTGTTGATCACACGGAACGGACAAAAGCAGATGACAGATGTAATCACGCGGTTTAGACTATAAGTGTAAACGTGACCGTTTACAGTTCCAGTAGTACCAACGTGTGGTGAAAAAATTAACTACAATTATTTTAAATAATTAAAATTTCATTAAAAACATTACGTTCAATTTTTTAATAATTGTAAATTTAATTAAAATGCATTTTTCTTATAGTATGCAAAAAAAGCATTTATTTTTTTCTCTTTTCTAATCATAAACATCACTCGGGCAATACTACAAGTTTTTTTTCGTTTTGTAAGGTTTTGATGACGTGCCTCTTCTGCTTAATAAATACATGTATAAAAGTCGTGATGATACGATATATATATACCGAGTGTCTACTTTTTTATTCGAACATAGGAAATTCAATGTTAAATTTTTGATTTAGCGATATCTCTTTACCTATTAATTTTAGAACAGGTTATTGAAGAAAAATGTTTAGAATGAAAAACTGCATTCATAGAGTATAAGCTTGTTGTTCAATTGTTTCTTATGTCCGAGTTAGAAGCAAAAGAAAATATACGCTTTAAAGAAATTATCAGAGTGCCATGAGAAATAAAACAAATTAGATAACTAGGTATTTATTTGTCTAGATTATGTAGAAAAAAGAAAATAATAGTTGCTATAATTAATTTTATTATTAAATTAAATGCTCGAATAAATAAATAAATTAGAGTAAGCTTCCTATTCTGCTCCAATATGTCAAATAATGTCAGACACAACAAACTCGGACATAAGAAACAATTGAACAACAAACTTATATTCTATGATTGCAGTTTTTCATTCTGAACAATTATCTTTCGTACAATTTTGTTCTAAAATTAATAGGTAAATCAAAATTTTAACATTGAATTTCCTATGTTCGGAAAAAAAGTAGACACCCGTTATATATACTCAAAAAACGCTACATTTTTTTACTATTTTTTTTCTAAATTTTCTGTGTTCCTAATACATTTGTATGTTTTTCATAAAATTTGTCAAAAATATGACTCACCATTGCTGCTTTTTATGACCACCTGACACCAGCTTCCTGTATCCATTAAGTTGCAAATATATTGTCCACTAATACAATAATCACTAATAGTAATATTAAACCATGCCTAATAACATTTATAATCACAACAAGCAATAAACACTGTACTATACACTCACAGAAACACACTACATACGATAAAATTCTTTAGTTTTACAAAACTACAAAATGGCTACGTAAATAAAACACGTAAGAACACCTACAATAAACAGTTAGTTTATTATCAATTGAATGCGCAAACGTAAACCATTAAATCTTCGGCAATTAACGACAAATTACGATGAGTAACGATTGACTGATTAGCAGAAACGACAACAAGGGTGGGAGTAGGTCATTTATAAACATATAGTGTGATTTATATCTACGTACATTTTTGATATATAGATTACTGTAGCAGATCTCGGTAAGTACATACATAGATAAACATCACGCTATATTCCATTAAATGGGGTAGCACGAAGCTCTGAAACATTCTCATCCTGACACACGATACTCGTTTCGACCACATTCACACTTCCTCCATACAAACACTTTCTTTTCTCACAACCATAATCCATCATCACGCAACAAACATTCATCCATTCGCTCCTGTACACCTGTTTTGTAAATGTTCATTTACGCCCACTTCTCTAACAACGAATCTATATGAAATTAAGGCAGCATCGCCTGCGCTTGTTTCAAAATACATTTAACACAATTGCAGTTACACACTGTATAGTAAAAACTGAAAATGAAGAAAAAAAAAATAAGAAAGGTATATTATTTCGTATATTTTTCGTAACACATGCACAAGAAACACGTTCTTATTCCCTAATTTTAGAGACAGAAACACGGATTTTCTCCCCTAGGGTGAGAAACATTATGTTTCTCTCCCTAGAGACTATGATTATTAGCTGTTTGCGGCGTTTCTAGGTAACTAGTTACGTAACCCATATTTGACATTTGTCCCGATAAGACGGTAATTTTTGTGCACTTGTTACGAAAAGTCGAAAAGTATAATATGCTACACGGGAGGGCGCAATTATCCTTTGTGTGAAGTTGGCAAACCTCGACTTCAGCACGAGCCTTCGACCCTCGCTTACGTCTCGGTTTGCCAACTTCACACGCGGGAATAATCGCTTGTTTCCCTCCCTTGATGCATAACATACTATTCTACGATTGCTATGAAAAGTTGACAATTACGCTCTTATTTGTCATCGTAAAGTTGACGTTTTCTATGGAACAATCTAAAACTATCTTTTTTGCGCGTCTCCGATGGCAACGCGCGAGAAAGATGTTACATGCGCCCGTTTCCAATGGCAATGTGCGAAAAGATATTAAATGCGCGCTTATTTCAATAGTTACCAAGGATACAAACAAAACAGAAACTTGTCATATTGACAGTGGCTAAAATGAATTTATTTTCAGTACGCTTACGTTTTTTAATCATTTTAAGATGCAATCGTACAAAAAATTATGTCGAGCGTAAAGTGATTCTTTGTTACTCGAGCACGGCAATAGTGTAAGATAACAGATAACTATTATATACAATCGGTAAATAATGTTGCATAAACTACTGTTATTGCATTCGTAGGTTTGAAACAATATTTAATTTACAAAGTAATATATTATCTTTGTAATTACATCATCATCTTAAACAATTAGCCGTAGCCTAAAGAACATAAAATTAATGATTAATATCTACATTACAGTTTGGCCAAAAACTTATTGAAAATATTTATCAAAAACGTAAATCTTGATCGCTTATATAATAGTATATTATACAACGACGCTATAATAGCCATTATAGCGAGTTGTATACTATACTTTATATACGACTAATTTGATAAAAATTAGTCAATTTTTATATTATTTATTATCTATTAATTTTACTTCTATTTACCTAATAAATTTACATCTAATTGAAATGAGTACATGGAGTAAAAAGACCATAATGAAGATGATTCGTTATTTCTGGTGGTGTAGAAGATATACTGTCTTCTGTAATACTGCCCATTTTTTCAATTACAGTTAAACACAATAATTGAACACAATTTGCAAGACCGTTTTTGACAACTTCTCAACGATGATTTCGTTTTGTTTGTTTCCGATTCGTTAACAACAGTGAACTTAGCAACGAGCATGTTTAATTTAAATATGAGTCGCTATGGCAACACTGTTCCGATGGCACAATAAAACAATAATCCATGTTTTAAGCATTTTGATTGGTTCACGAGCGGGAATAATGACCATTATTCCCGACTCATTATTCCCGACGGGATTAATATATAGCATTATATAGCAAAAAACGCATATATAATGATAATATTATTAGTTAGTCGTATATAAAACATAATATAACTTTCGATAAAAAAATCTCTCTCTGTTCAAGGCGCGTGCGATTTTTTCTCACGCTTACTAGTACATTTAGCATCGCACTAGATGACTCGTCTAGATGAACCTGACACCAACTAACAACTAAGTTAGTGATAGGAATAGTATTAATTGCTTTGACGATCTTGTTTGATAACTTTGATTTCTCTAGCTGACCTTAAAGATCTGCTCTTGTTGAGTTATGGTTTTGTAACTTGTATAAGTAAATTGTAAGTTCCAGTCTTGATGATGAAGTTTTATTTATTTTTGAAGCGATGAGAATTTGTTTTATTATTATTTTGTCAGTGTGAAGAAAAGGTTACTTAGAGAACTGGGTTTGTTGTTTATTCGATGAAATGAGTAATGGTTATATTCATTTGTTACTGTCGGTTTCACCTGCGTCTGATCCTTCATTTTTCAATTGAACTGATTTTTTTAACAACAATACTACCGAGTTACAGGCTGTGACAGTTTATTTTAATTTAAAAATAAATATAAATATATCATCACGCCTTTTACCCATTACTGAGTGTGGCACTCTACCTAAGCAGATCTCGGTAAGTGATATATTTTGTCGCGTGAAATACGGTTACCAGCCGTCAAATCACGGCTTCCAAAGATATTAGTGGAGGAGGAGCCACAGGGGTAGATCTTTTAAATTGTGAAAATTGTTTGTCGGCTGTGGGGATCGAACCAGGGTTCTCAAGAACCACAGGCCGACTCGATACCACTGAGTCACCTACCCCATATCTTCAAATATTATAAGTAATATTGAAATTGTTTAAAATTGTTTGAACGATTCACTTTCCACAATAACATTTTATTCAATGCTCTCTGATTATTTTCTAGAATTATCTATATTATTAAAGTCTAGTATGTCATGTTTACTTTACACGTAATTTGCTAAAATACGTGTGTTTGTTTAAATAATTATTGTTCCGGTTCATTTAAACAGAAGATTGAGTAGAATTCGAAAATAGTTTATACGTATTTTGTGTAGATAGTTTTAAATATTTGCTTTCTCCACACTCTTATAATATTTATTAACGAGATTTTAAAGAGCTATGTTTTTGAACATAATTATTAAGAAAAAACGAACTAAAACATTATTGATATGAATGTAGCACACGTATGTTTAACATATGGTACATATAACGAGTTATACAGCCTTATATTAGCTTATAATCATATATGATATTGAACAATAATGAAGTGAATAAATTAAAACATTGTTCCCTAATTATTGACACACCTTTTCTATTTATTAAGTAAAATCAGCACAAAGCAATATGAGACAAGAGCCTTAAGAGCGGGCTTGTATGGATACAGGAACCACATGGTGTTTCTGTGGTTTTATGACACCTTCTGCAGGCCTATGGGGCCTCCTAGAGACCTTCAAACTGCTATCAACAGCCTGTATTTGTGAAGAAGACGTCCGATTTTATTCATACGATTTACTCGCGAAATATTAAATGTTTTTTATAGTATAGTTAGAATAACACTTAAATATTAAATTTTGAAACACACACTTGTATTTTGTTGATGAATGAAGTAAACTTCGCGAATTTTGTTCGGATTCGGGTCGGTTTGCGTGATTTTAAATCAATTTAGGCTAGTCTGGTTTTTACATGGAGAGTTTTGAATTGAATTCTTAGGCGTTTAAATTATATATACAGTCCCAGAAAAATATCAAAATTTCTTATAAGATTGTTGTTTTACAAAAAATAATTTAAATAATTCACAAAATCTCTAATTAATTTTTTGAATACTTTGTAAGATTGCATATATTTCAGAAAAAATGCTAATATCTGTTTAATAATTCATACAGTTATTAAATATTTTTTAAACTACCTTTAAGATTGTATTTATTTTTTTTAAATAAAAATAAATAAATAAATATATCATCACGCCTTTTACCCATCACTGGGTGTGGCACTCTGCCTTAGCAGATCTCGGTAAGTGATATATTTGTTCGCGTGAAATGCGGTTACCAGCCGTCATATCACGGCCTCCAAAGATATTAGTGGAGGAGGAGCCACAGGGGTAGATTTTTTAAATTGGTGAAAATTGTTTGTCGGCTATGGGGATCGAACCAGGGTTCTCAAGATCCACAGGCCGACTCGATACCTCTGAGCCACCTACCCCATGTAAAGATTTTTAAATCATTCATAAAAGCTTTGATTATTTTAGAGTACTTTTAAAGCTTGTTATTGTAAGAATTTAATGAATTAATTTAATGGTTATATTTGTATAAATTGAGACCTTAGGTTCAAATCCTGATCCTCACATTTTTTATGTTTATTAAAGGTTTAAAGAATTGGAATGTTACTCTAATTTATTTATTTATTCGAGCATTGAATTTAATAATAAAATTAATTATAGGAACTATTATTTTATTTTTTCTACATAATCTAGACAAATCAAGTTATCTAATTTGTTTTAATTATCGCTAGTGAGGGAAATTGCTATTATTACAACAGTACGGTGGTGTGGATAGCGATACGGAATTCGAATCCGGAGATCCCGAGTTCGAATCTCACTCAAGCTAAACATTATATAAACTACTACACTGCGGCTCGGTGAGTGCGGACCCTGTACTGTAATTGGGATTAAATTCCTGTTGTACAGCGTAACTTAAATAAATAAATATTAAAATTTAAAATAAATAATGAATAAACGAGATAGATGTCCTACGCAAAGTGCGCGTAGAGAACTCACATAAATATTAAAGTAATTCATGATAAAATGTGGTACATACCAAATTACAGAATGCTAATTCGCTTGTTTAACTTTGCACTACTACGTCACGAATTAATAATTCTCTTTGCCCGATATTCCATCCTCCAATAATGAACTAATCCTATTTAAGCGAAACTGTGACTAACGCTGAAGTGAGCCACGAAATACACTTGAATTGTGAATGCGAGCCACAGGAATTAGTCATAAATAAGTTTGTAATATTTATTTTTACGTTTGTGATACAAGAAATTTAATAATTAAAGGAGTTTTATTTGCAAATGCAGTCAACATGTAAAATGCCATTTCTCTCACTCAATTTAGTTGTAATACGCACTAGTGAGGAAAGTTATTTACTTTCATCATTAGTGAGGGTATAGCTATTTATGAAACTAGTAAGGTAATAATCTTATTTCCTTACTAGTTTCATACAATATTTTTTCTACTACCGTTCTAATAAATACGAAAGAGCAGTTTTGAAATTATGAAATTTTGACATATTAATGACAGTTAAAAATTAAAAAAAATAAAAGAATAACACATCAGAATTCGTCTACCAAGATATCTGTTGCTATGTTACCTCATTATTTCACTAGTTAAATAATGCAGTTCATTACGTAACTCAAATAAGTGAAATAAAACGTCTATTTCCTAACGGAAGTAGATTAATGGTTATTATTACAACTAAATTGAGTGAGGGAAATGTCAGTAATGTTGAAAAAATGTATTTTAATTAATAAATTTGAATCATTTATGAAGTGCAGTTACCATCCGTCAAATAACGATCCCATAAAGATGTTAGTGGAGGGGAAGCTACAGGGGTAGTTTTAATTTGAAAATAAAACCGGCCGTCTCAATTTTCCTAAATACCAATTAAAGTACAATTTAAATCATACTCGTAGTTTATTTATAACATTGTTTAATTTCCGAGTGAAAAGCGTTGAAAAGCTCCCCTGAATTTCCCGATATAATTTTCACACTTTTCTTTTTACCTCACAAGTGCACAAATAGTAGGTATTTTATAGATTAACATTATAAATAAGCAAATACTTTCAAATTGTTATAAAAGAACATTTTATAATAGCTATTACCTCGTTAATTTTTCAACCTTGCTATAAATGTATTTATAAATAAATATAAATAAATATATCATCACGCCTTTTACCCATTACTGGGTGTGGCACTCTGCCTAAACAGATCTCGGTAAGTGATATATTTTTGCGCGTGAAGTGCGGTTACCAGTCGTCAAATCACGGCCCCCAAAGATGTTAGGGGAGGGGGAGCCCCAGGGGTCGATTTAATTGTTTGTCGGCTGTGGGGATCGAACCAGAGTTCTCAATATCCACAGGCCGACTCGATACCACTGTAAATGTTCAAATATATTTCCTACATGCCTCGCAATTTTCCAAAGAAAGAAAGAATCTTTTCCAGGCATTTCCATGCTTGAATTTTCCATTGTAAAACTTTCCAATCACCTTTTGTTCCGTAAAAATCGCTGAAACATTATTTATAAGTTAACCAAAGCACATGAAACTCAATGCTGTTGAACACATCTTTATATCTTGCTTAGTTTTTGAGATATAGCCTGAGGTAACATTTGGCGAAAATTCATCTTAAATTTAAACAATTTTTTCTGCTGTTCTTTCTTTATACTATACTGGGTGTCTGCTTTTTTTCCGAACATAGGAAATTCAATGTTAAAATGTAGATTTAGCGATATCTCTTTACCTATTAATTTTAGAACAAAAGTGTACTGAAGAAAAATGTTCAGAATGAAAAACTGCATTCATAGAGTTAAAGCAATTATCAGAGTGCCATGAGAAATGAAACAAATTAGATAACTTAATAATAGGTATTTATTTTTCTAGATTATGTAGAAAAAATAAAATAATAGTTCCTATAATTAATTTTATTATTAAATTAAATGCTCGAATAAATAAATAAATTAGAGTAAGCGTCCAATTCAGGTTTAATATGTCAAATAATGTCAGACACAACAATTTCTCATGGCACTCTGATAATTGCTTTAAAGTGTGTATTTTCTTTTACTTCTAACTCGGACATTAGAAACAATTGGACAACAAACCTAAACTCTATGAATGCAATTTTTCATTCTGACCATTTTTCTTTAGTACACTTTAATTCTAAAATTAATAGGTAAAGAGATATCACTAAATTAAAATTTTAACATTGAATTTTCTATGTTCGGAAAAAAAAGTAGACACCCAGTATATAACCCGTCTAAAAATACAATCTTCCTTGACAACAATTCAATTTTCCTTTGAAATATTTCTGTTTGTTATATAAATAACACAACATTCATATTCACAGTTTATTGAATAAAAGCCCAACCGAAATATTTATTTACTTTCTT
The DNA here is from genome assembly GCA_947425015.1 of Pterostichus niger. Classification (NCBI taxonomy): domain Eukaryota; kingdom Metazoa; phylum Arthropoda; class Insecta; order Coleoptera; family Carabidae; genus Pterostichus; species Pterostichus niger. The sequence goes on from CANDYQ010000118.1 coordinate 48,822, forward strand.
TATATTTAATCCACCATTTTCTCGGATTACAAAGCGTCATACATATCTGTGTTCTGTGGCAGGGACATAAGTTCACATTTCCGTGACGTAATGCATTGTCATTTAGCGTCTTCAGGGTGCACAATACAGGGGAGGATTCAGGTTGTTTTGTTGCGTGTCAGCGAATGGAGCTGACTTATGATACAAGGACTTATAGCCCCGACGCGAGGAAATCTATATTTTTATGGGTTAAGATGCACTTTTTTGCACAATGGGGTAGATGGCTCAGTAGTATCGAGCCAGCCTGTGGATCTTGAGAACCCTGGTTCGATCCCCACAGCCGACAAACAATTTTCACCAATTTAAATTTACCGCTTTAATCTCTTTACAACTAGGTTTAAAATGTAATTTCCATCCAAATAATTATAGTTACCTCTTCGGTCTGATCTTATCTTATTTTCTTCCAACTATGGTCATAAATGTATTTTTCCCAAACTAATTGTACTTACATCTGTTTTCAATCATGTATCTCCCACTTCTTGTGTCAGAATTCTTGTGTATACTATTTATAAGTCTTACTCTAATGTACAAATTCATTCATATCTTGTTCACCTGATGATGGTCTAGTCGACCGAAATACGTATTGTAAAATAAACTTTACATTATTTGAAACTAACCTAGTGTTTTTTTTTAATTTAATTTTATTATAAAATGTTTCAACGAGAACCGACAGTTAAATCTATCGAATTTACTACCCTTGTGGCTCTCCCTCCACTAATATTAAATTAATGTGACTGTGCAATTGCAGATTCATCTTAAAATTAGTTTAAAAATTAGACATGTAAATTCGAAATCCAAAATTGAAAATAGCACGTCTCTATCTATTTAAAGTGTTGAGATATTGTAGTTTAAACAAAAAAATATTCTAATTTAAACATAAAAATATTAAATTAATGAGGCTCTGCAATTGCAGATTCATCTCAAACTAACTTGAAAAAATAGGCAATTATATTCCTAATACAACATTGAAAACCGCATGTCTCTATCTTCTTTCAGAAAATGTTAATCTACAAAATAAAAAAAAGTTATATTGGACGATCACCCATCCAAAGAGTACCCTCTGTCAATGTTGTTTAATTCCTCTGATCGTCCGGCG
>CANDYQ010000119.1:0-102918 GCA_947425015.1 Pterostichus niger
ATTTTTCGTTTACTCGCCTAAATATAGTGATATTTTAAAATTGTTTAAACTTTTTAACTTTACCCTAGGGACAAACATTACGTTTGGTTAAAGTTTGATTCTACCATTTACTTTAGGTGACATATGGTCCCAAGGCGTATTTCAACTTGAAACACGATTTCAACGTTATTAGAGTCTGAAATGAACATTTTTCGTTTACTCGCCTAAATCTGGTGATATTTTAAAATTGTTTTAACTTTTCAACTTTACCCTAGGTACAAACAATAAGTTTGGTTAAAGTTTGATTCTACCATTTAATTTAGGTAAAATATGGTCCCAAGGCGTATTTCAACTTGAAACACGATTTCTACGTTTTTAGAGTCTGAAATGAACATTTTTCGTTTACTCGCCTAAATATAGTGATATTTTAAAATTGTTTAAACTTTTTAACTTTACCCTAGGTACAAACATTACGTTTGTTTAAAGTTTGATTCTACCATTTACTTTAGGTGAGATATGGTACCAAAACGTATTTCAACTTGAAACACGATTTCTACGTTTTTAGAGTCTGAAATGAACATTTTTCGTTTACTCGCCTAAATCTGGTGATATTTTAAAATTGTTTAAACTTTTTAATTTTACCCTAGGTACAAACATTACGTTTGGTTAAAGTTTGATTCTACCATTTAATTTAGGTGAGATATGGTGCCAAGGCGTATTTCAACTTGAAACACGATTTCTGCGGTTTTAGAGTCTGAAACGAACATTTTTCGTTTACAAGGCGTATTTCAACTTGAAACACGATTTCTACGTTTTTAGAGTCTGAAATGAACATTTTTCGTTTACTCGCCTAAATATAGTGATATTTTAAAATTGTTTAAACTTTTTAACTTTACCCTAGGTACAAACATTACGTTTGTTTAAAGTTTGATTCTACCATTTACTTTAGGTGAGATATGGTACCAAGACGTATTACAACTTGAAACACGATTTCTACGTTTTTAGAGTCTGAAATGAACATTTTTCGTTTACTCGCCTAAATCTGGTGATATTTTAAAATTGTTTAAACTTTTTAATTTTACCCTAGGTACAAACATTACGTTTGGTTAAAGTTTGATTCTACCATTTACTTTAGGTGAGATATGGTGCCAAGGCGTATTTCAACTTGAAACACGATTTCTGCGGTTTTAGAGTCTGAAACGAACATTTTTCGTTTACAAGGCGTATTTCAACTTGAAACACGATTTCTACGTTTTTAGAGTCTGAAATGAACATTTTTCGTTTACTCGCCTAAATATAGTGATATTTTAAAATTGTTTAAACTTTTTAACTTTACCCTAGGTACAAACATTACGTTTGTTTAAAGTTTGATTCTACCATTTACTTTAGGTGAGATATGGTACCAAGACGTATTTCAACTTGAAACACGATTTCTACGTTTTTAGAGTCTGAAATGAACATTTTTCGTTTACTCGCCTAAATCTGGTGATATTTTAAAATTGTTTAAACTTTTTAATTTTACCCTAGGTACAAACATTACGTTTGGTTAAAGTTTGATTCTACCATTTACTTTAGGTGAGATATGGTGCCAAGGCGTATTTCAACTTGAAACACGATTTCTGCGGTTTTAGAGTCTGAGACGAACATTTTTCGTTTACTCGCCTAAATATAGTGATATTTTAAAATTGTTTAAACTTTTTAACTTTACCCTAGGTACAAACATTACGTTTGGTTAAAGTTTGATTCTACCATTTACTTTAGGTGAGATATGGTCCCAAGGCGTATTTCAACTTGAAACACGATTTCTACGTTTTTAGAGTCTGAAATGAACATTTTTCGTTTACTCGCCTAAATATAGTGATATTTTAAAATTGTTTAAACTTTTCAACTTTACCCTAGATACAAACATTACGTTTGGTTAAAGTTTGATTCTACCATTTACTTTAGGTGAGATATGGTCCCAAGGCGTATTTCAACTTGAAACACGATTTCTACGTTATTAGAGTCTGAAACGAATATTTTTCGTTTACAAGGCGTATTTCAACTTGAAACACGATTTCTACGTTTTTAGAGTCTGAAATGAACATTTTTCGTTTACTCGCCTAAATATAGTGATATTTTAAAATTGTTTAAACTTTTTAACTTTACCCTAGGGACAAACATTACGTTTGGTTAAAGTTTGATTCTACCATTTACTTTAGGTGACATATGGTCCCAAGGCGTATTTCAACTTGAAACACGATTTCAACGTTATTAGAGTCTGAAATGAACATTTTTCGTTTACTCGCCTAAATCTGGTGATATTTTAAAATTGTTTTAACTTTTCAACTTTACCCTAGGTACAAACAATAAGTTTGGTTAAAGTTTGATTCTACCATTTAATTTAGGTAAAATATGGTCCCAAGGCGTATTTCAACTTGAAACACGATTTCTACGTTTTTAGAGTCTGAAATGAACATTTTTCGTTTACTCGCCTAAATATAGTGATATTTTAAAATTGTTTAAACTTTTCAACTTTACCCTAGGTACAAACATTACGTTTGTTTAAAGTTTGATTCTACCATTTACTTTAGGTGAGATAAGGTACCAAGGCGTATTTCAACTTGAAACACGATTTCTGCGGTTTTAGAGTCTGAGACGAACAATTTTCGTTTACTCGCCTAAATATAGTGATATTTTAAAATTGTTTAAACTTTTTAACTTTACCCTAGGTACAAACATTACGTTTGGTTAAAGTTTGATTCTACCATTTAATTTAGGTAAAATATGGTCCCAAGGCGTATTTCAACTTGAAACACGATTTCTACGTTTTTAGAGTCTGAAATGAACATTTTTCGTTTACTCGCCTAAATATAGTGATATTTTAAAATTGTTTAAACTTTTTAACTTTACCCTAGGTACAAACATTACGTTTGTTTAAAGTTTGATTCTACCATTTACTTTAGGTGAGATATGGTACCAAGACGTATTTCAACTTGAAACACGATTTCTGCGGTTTTAGAGTCTGAAACGAACATTTTTCGTTTACAAGGCGTATTTCAACTTGAAACACGATTTCTACGTTTTTAGAGTCTGAAATGAACATTTTTCGTTTACTCGCCTAAATCTGGTGATATTTTAAAATTGTTTAAACTTTTTAACTTTACCCTAGGTACAAACATTACGTTTGGTTAAAGTTTGATTCTACCATTTACTTTAGGTGAGATATGGTACCAAGGCGTATTTCAACTTGAAACACGATTTCTGCGGTTTTAGAGTCTGAGACGAACATTTTTCGTTTACTCGCCTAAATATAGTGATATTTTAATATTGTTTAAACTTTTTAACTTTACCCTTGGTACAAACATTACGTTTGGTTAAAGTTTGATTCTACCATTTACTTTAGGTGAGATATGGTCCCAAGGCGTATTTCAACTTGAAACACGATTTCTACGTTATTAGAGTCTGAAACGAATATTTTTCGTTTACAAGGCGTATTTCAACTTGAAACACGATTTCTACGTTTTTAGAGTCTGAAATGAACATTTTTCGTTTACTCGCCTAAATATAGTGATATTTTAAAATTGTTTAAACTTTTCAACTTTACCCTAGGTACAAACATTACGTTTGGTTAAAGTTTGATTCTACCTTTTACTTTAGGTGAGATATGGTGCCAAGGCGTATTTCAACTTGAAACACGATTTCTGCGGTTTTAGAGTCTGAAACGAACATTTTTCGTTTACAAGGCGTATTTCAACTTGAAACACGATTTCTACGTTTTTAGAGTCTGAAATGAACATTTTTCGTTTACTCGCCTAAATCTGGTGATATTTTAAAATTGTTTAAACTTTTTAACTTTACCCTAGGTACAAACATTACGTTTGGTTAAAGTTTGATTCTACCATTTACTTTAGGTGAGATATGGTGCCAAGGCGTATTTCAACTTGAAACACGATATCTGCGGTTTTAGAGTCTGAAACGAACATTTTTCGTTTACAAGGCGTATTTCAACTTGAAACACGATTTCTACGTTTTTAGAGTCTGAAATGAACATTTTTGGTTTACTCGCCTAAATCTGGTGATATTTTAAAATTGTTTAAACTTTTCAACTTTACCCTAGGTACAAACATTACGTATGGTTAAAGTTTGATTCTACCATTTAATTTAGGTGAGATATGGTCCCAAGGCGTATTTCAACTTGAAACACGATTTCAACGTTATTAGAGTCTGAAATGAACATTTTTCGTTTACTCGCCTAAATCTGGTGATATTTTAAAATTGTTTTAACTTTTCAACTTTACCCTAGGTACAAACAATAAGTTTGGTTAAAGTTTGATTCTACCATTTAATTTAGGTAAAATATGGTCCCAAGGCGTATTTCAACTTGAAACACGATTTCTACGTTTTTAGAGTCTGAAATGAACATTTTTCGTTTACTCGCCTAAATATAGTGATATTTTAAAATTGTTTAAACTTTTTAACTTTACCCTAGGTACAAACATTACGTTTGTTTAAAGTTTGATTCTACCATTTACTTTAGGTGAGATATGGTACCAAGACGTATTTCAACTTGAAACACGATTTCTACGTTTTTAGAGTCTGAAATGAACATTTTTCGTTTACTCGCCTAAATCTGGTGATATTTTAAAATTGTTTAAACTTTTTAATTTTACCCTAGGTACAAACATTACGTTTGGTTAAAGTTTGATTCTACCATTTACTTTAGGTGAGATATGGTGCCAAGGCGTATTTCAACTTGAAACACGATTTCTGCGGTTTTAGAGTCTGAGACGAACAATTTTCGTTTACTCGCCTAAATATAGTGATATTTTAAAATTGTTTAAACTTTTTAACTTTACCCTAGGTACAAACATTACGTTTGTTTAAAGTTTGATTCTACCATTTACTTTAGGTGAGATATGGTACCAAGACGTATTTCAACTTGAAACACGATTTCTACGTTTTTAGAGTCTGAAATGAACATTTTTCGTTTACTCGCCTAAATCTGGTGATATTTTAAAATTGTTTAAACTTTTTAATTTTACCCTAGGTACAAACATTACGTTTGGTTAAAGTTTGATTCTACCATTTACTTTAGGTGAGATATGGTCCCAAGGCGTATTTCAACTTGAAACACGATATCTGCGGTTTTAGAGTCTGAAACGAACATTTTTCGTTTACAAGGCGTATTTCAACTTGCAACACGATTTCTACGTTTTTAGAGTCTGAAATGAACATTTTTCGTTTACTCGCCTAAATATAGTGATATTTTAAAATTGTTTAAACTTTTTAACTTTACCCTAGGTACAAACATTACGTTTGGTTAAAGTTTGATTCTACCATTTACTTTAGGTGAGATATGGTACCAAGGCGTATTTCAACTTGAAACACGATTTCTGCGGTTTTAGAGTCTGAGACGAACATTTTTCGTTTACTCGCCTAAATATAGTGATATTTTAATATTGTTTAAACTTTTTAACTTTACCCTAGGTACAAACAGTACGTTTGGTTAAAGTTTGATTCTACCATTTACTTTAGGTGAGATATGGTCCCAAGGCGTATTTCAACTTGAAACACGATTTCTACGTTATTAGAGTCTGAAACGAATATTTTTCGTTTACAAGGCGTATTTCAACTTGAAACACGATTTCTACGTTTTTAGAGTCTGAAATGAACATTTTTCGTTTACTCGCCTAAATATAGTGATATTTTAAAATTGTTTAAACTTTTTAACTTTACCCTAGGGACAAACATTACGTTTGGTTAAAGTTTGATTCTACCATTTACTTTAGGTGACATATGGTCCCAAGGCGTATTTCAACTTGAAACACGATTTCAACGTTATTAGAGTCTGAAATGAACATTTTTCGTTTACTCGCCTAAATCTGGTGATATTTTAAAATTGTTTTAACTTTTCAACTTTACCCTAGTACAAACAATAAGTTTGGTTAAAGTTTGATTCTACCATTTAATTTAGGTAAAATATGGTCCCAAGGCGTATTTCAACTTGAAACACGATTTCTACGTTTTTAGAGTCTGAAATGAACATTTTTCGTTTACTCGCCTAAATATAGTGATATTTTAAAATTGTTTAAACTTTTTAACTTTACCCTAGGTACAAACATTACGTTTGTTTAAAGTTTGATTCTACCATTTACTTTAGGTGAGATATGGTACCAAAACGTATTTCAACTTGAAACACGATTTCTACGTTTTTAGAGTCTGAAATGAACATTTTTCGTTTACTCGCCTAAATCTGGTGATATTTTAAAATTGTTTAAACTTTTTAATTTTACCCTAGGTACAAACATTACGTTTGGTTAAAGTTTGATTCTACCATTTAATTTAGGTGAGATATGGTGCCAAGGCGTATTTCAACTTGAAACACGATTTCTGCGGTTTTAGAGTCAGAAACGAACATTTTTCGTTTACAAGGCGTATTTCAACTTGAAACACGATTTCTACGTTTTTAGAGTCTGAAATGAACATTTTTCGTTTACTCGCCTAAATATAGTGATATTTTAAAATTGTTTAAACTTTTTAACTTTACCCTAGGTACAAACATTACGTTTGTTTAAAGTTTGATTCTACCATTTACTTTAGGTGAGATATGGTACCAAGACGTATTACAACTTGAAACACGATTTCTACGTTTTTAGAGTCTGAAATGAACATTTTTCGTTTACTCGCCTAAATCTGGTGATATTTTAAAATTGTTTAAACTTTTTAATTTTACCCTAGGTACAAACATTACGTTTGGTTAAAGTTTGATTCTACCATTTACTTTAGGTGAGATATGGTGCCAAGGCGTATTTCAACTTGAAACACGATTTCTGCGGTTTTAGAGTCTGAAACGAACATTTTTCGTTTACAAGGCGTATTTCAACTTGAAAGACGATTTCTACGTTTTTAGAGTCTGAAATGAACATTTTTCGTTTACTCGCCTAAATATAGTGATATTTTAAAATTGTTTAAACTTTTTAACTTTACCCTAGGTACAAACATTACGTTTGTTTAAAGTTTGATTCTACCATTTACTTTAGGTGAGATATGGTACCAAGACGTATTTCAACTTGAAACACGATTTCTACGTTTTTAGAGTCTGAAATGAACATTTTTCGTTTACTCGCCTAAATCTGGTGATATTTTAAAATTGTTTAAACTTTTTAATTTTACCCTAGGTACAAACATTACGTTTGGTTAAAGTTTGATTCTACCATTTACTTTAGGTGAGATATGGTGCCAAGGCGTATTTCAACTTGAAACACGATTTCTGCGGTTTTAGAGTCTGAGACGAACAATTTTCGTTTACTCGCCTAAATATAGTGATATTTTAAAATTGTTTAAACTTTTTAACTTTACCCTAGGTACAAACATTACGTTTGGTTAAAGTTTGATTCTACCATTTAATTTAGGTAAAATATGGTCCCAAGGCGTATTTCAACTTGAAACACGATTTCTACGTTTTTAGAGTCTGAAATGAACATTTTTCGTTTACTCGCCTAAATATAGTGATATTTTAAAATTGTTTAAACTTTTTAACTTTACCCTAGGTACAAACATTACTTTTGTTTAAAGTTTGATTCTACCATTTACTTTAGGTGAGATATGGTACCAAGACGTATTTCAACTTGAAACACGATTTCTACGTTTTTAGAGTCTGAAATGAACATTTTTCGTTTACTCGCCTAAATCTGGTGATATTTTAAAATTGTTTAAACTTTTTAATTTTACCCTAGGTACAAACATTACGTTTGGTTAAAGTTTGATTCTACCATTTACTTTAGGTGAGATATGGTCCCAAGGCGTATTTCAACTTGAAACACGATATCTGCGGTTTTAGAGTCTGAAACGAACATTTTTCGTTTACAAGGCGTATTTCAACTTGCAACACGATTTCTACGTTTTTAGAGTCTGAAATGAACATTTTTCGTTTACTCGCCTAAATATAGGGATATTTTAAAATTGTTTAAACTTTTTAACTTTACCCTAGGTACAAACATTACGTTTGGTTAAAGTTTGATTCTACCATTTACTTTAGGTGAGATATGGTACCAAGGCGTATTTCAACTTGAAACACGATTTCTGCGGTTTTAGAGTCTGAGACGAACATTTTTCGTTTACTCGCCTAAATATAGTGATATTTTAATATTGTTTAAACTTTTTAACTTTACCCTAGGTACAAACAGTACGTTTGGTTAAAGTTTGATTCTACCATTTACTTTAGGTGAGATATGGTCCCAAGGCGTATTTCAACTTGAAACACGATTTCTACGTTATTAGAGTCTGAAACGAATATTTTTCGTTTACAAGGCGTATTTCAACTTGAAACACGATTTCTACGTTTTTAGAGTCTGAAATGAACATTTTTCGTTTACTCGCCTAAATATAGTGATATTTTAAAATTGTTTAAACTTTTTAACTTTACCCTAGGGACAAACATTACGTTTGGTTAAAGTTTGATTCTACCATTTACTTAAGGTGACATATGGTCCCAAGGCGTATTTCAACTTGAAACACGATTTCAACGTTATTAGAGTCTGAAATGAACATTTTTCGTTTACTCGCCTAAATCTGGTGATATTTTAAAATTGTTTTAACTTTTCAACTTTACCCTAGGTACAAACAATAAGTTTGGTTAAAGTTTGATTCTACCATTTAATTTAGGTAAAATATGGTCCCAAGGCGTATTTCAACTTGAAACACGATTTCTACGTTTTTAGAGTCTGAAATGAACATTTTTCGTTTACTCGCCTAAATATAGTGATATTTTAAAATTGTTTAAACTTTTTAACTTTACCCTAGGTACAAACATTACGTTTGTTTAAAGTTTGATTCTACCATTTACTTTAGGTGAGATATGGTACCAAAACGTATTTCAACTTGAAACACGATTTCTACGTTTTTAGAGTCTGAAATGAACATTTTTCGTTTACTCGCCTAAATCTGGTGATATTTTAAAATTGTTTAAACTTTTTAATTTTACCCTAGGTACAAACATTACGTTTGGTTAAAGTTTGATTCTACCATTTAATTTAGGTGAGATATGGTGCCAAGGCGTATTTCAACTTGAAACACGATTTCTGCGGTTTTAGAGTCTGAAACGAACATTTTTCGTTTACAAGGCGTATTTCAACTTGAAACACGATTTCTACGTTTTTAGAGTCTGAAATGAACATTTTTCGTTTACTCGCCTAAATATAGTGATATTTTAAAATTGTTTAAACTTTTTAACTTTACCCTAGGTACAAACATTACGTTTGTTTAAAGTTTGATTCTACCATTTACTTTAGGTGAGATATGGTACCAAGACGTATTACAACTTGAAACACGATTTCTACGTTTTTAGAGTCTGAAATGAACATTTTTCGTTTACTCGCCTAAATCTGGTGATATTTTAAAATTGTTTAAACTTTTTAATTTTACCCTAGGTACAAACATTACGTTTGGTTAAAGTTTGATTCTACCATTTACTTTAGGTGAGATATGGTGCCAAGGCGTATTTCAACTTGAAACACGATTTCTGCGGTTTTAGAGTCTGAAACGAACATTTTTCGTTTACAAGGCGTATTTCAACTTGAAACACGATTTCTACGTTTTTAGAGTCTGAAATGAACATTTTTCGTTTACTCGCCTAAATATAGTGATATTTTAAAATTGTTTAAACTTTTTAACTTTACCCTAGGTACAAACATTACGTTTGTTTAAAGTTTGATTCTACCATTTACTTTAGGTGAGATATGGTACCAAGACGTATTTCAACTTGAAACACGATTTCTACGTTTTTAGAGTCTGAAATGAACATTTTTCGTTTACTCGCCTAAATCTGGTGATATTTTAAAATTGTTTAAACTTTTTAATTTTACCCTAGGTACAAACATTACGTTTGGTTAAAGTTTGATTCTACCATTTACTTTAGGTGAGATATGGTCCCAAGGCGTATTTCAACTTGAAACACGATTTCTGCGGTTTTAGAGTCTGAAACGAACATTTTTCGTTTACAAGGCGTATTTCAACTTGAAACACGATTTCTACGTTTTTAGAGTCTGAAATGAACATTTTTCGTTTACTCGCCTAAATATAGTGATATTTTAAAATTGTTTAAACTTTTTAACTTTACCCTAGGTACAAACATTACGTTTGGTTAAAGTTTGATTCTACCATTTACTTTAGGTGAGATATGGTACCAAGGCGTATTTCAACTTGAAACACGATTTCTGCGGTTTTAGAGTCTGAGACGAACATTTTTCGTTTACTCGCCTAAATATAGTGATATTTTAATATTGTTTAAACTTTTTAACTTTACCCTAGGTACAAACATTACGTTTGGTTAAAGTTTGATTCTACCATTTACTTTAGGTGAGATATGGTCCCAAGGCGTATTTCAACTTGAAACACGATTTCTACGTTATTAGAGTCTGAAACGAATATTTTTCGTTTACAAGGCGTATTTCAACTTGAAACACGATTTCTACGTTTTTAGAGTCTGAAATGAACATTTTTCGTTTACTCGCCTAAATATAGTGATATTTTAAAATTGTTTAAACTTTTTAACTTTACCCTAGGGACAAACATTACGTTTGGTTAAAGTTTGATTCTACCATTTACTTTAGGTGACATATGGTCCCAAGGCGTATTTCAACTTGAAACACGATTTCAACGTTATTAGAGTCTGAAATGAACATTTTTCGTTTACTCGCCTAAATCTGGTGATATTTTAAAATTGTTTTAACTTTTCAACTTTACCCTAGGTACAAACAATAAGTTTGGTTAAAGTTTGATTCTACCATTTAATTTAGGTAAAATATGGTCCCAAGGCGTATTTCAACTTGAAACACGATTTCTACGTTTTTAGAGTCTGAAATGAACATTTTTCGTTTACTCGCCTAAATATAGTGATATTTTAAAATTGTTTAAACTTTTTAACTTTACCCTAGGTACAAACATTACGTTTGTTTAAAGTTTGATTCTACCATTTACTTTAGGTGAGATATGGTACCAAAACGTATTTCAACTTGAAACACGATTTCTACGTTTTTAGAGTCTGAAATGAACATTTTTCGTTTACTCGCCTAAATCTGGTGATATTTTAAAATTGTTTAAACTTTTTAATTTTACCCTAGGTACAAACATTACGTTTGGTTAAAGTTTGATTCTACCATTTAATTTAGGTGAGATATGGTGCCAAGGCGTATTTCAACTTGAAACACGATTTCTGCGGTTTTAGAGTCTGAAACGAACATTTTTCGTTTACAAGGCGTATTTCAACTTGAAACACGATTTCTACGTTTTTAGAGTCTGAAATGAACATTTTTCGTTTACTCGCCTAAATATAGTGATATTTTAAAATTGTTTAAACTTTTTAACTTTACCCTAGGTACAAACATTACGTTTGTTTAAAGTTTGATTCTACCATTTACTTTAGGTGAGATATGGTACCAAGACGTATTACAACTTGAAACACGATTTCTACGTTTTTAGAGTCTGAAATGAACATTTTTCGTTTACTCGCCTAAATCTGGTGATATTTTAAAATTGTTTAAACTTTTTAATTTTACCCTAGGTACAAACATTACGTTTGGTTAAAGTTTGATTCTACCATTTACTTTAGGTGAGATATGGTGCCAAGGCGTATTTCAACTTGAAACACGATTTCTGCGGTTTTAGAGTCTGAAACGAACATTTTTCGTTTACAAGGCGTATTTCAACTTGAAACACGATTTCTACGTTTTTAGAGTCTGAAATGAACATTTTTCGTTTACTCGCGTAAATATAGTGATATTTTAAAATTGTTTAAACTTTTTAACTTTACCCTAGGTACAAACATTACGTTTGTTTAAAGTTTGATTCTACCATTTACTTTAGGTGAGATATGGTACCAAGACGTATTTCAACTTGAAACACGATTTCTACGTTTTTAGAGTCTGAAATGAACATTTTTCGTTTACTCGCCTAAATCTGGTGATATTTTAAAATTGTTTAAACTTTTTAATTTTACCCTAGGTACAAACATTACGTTTGGTTAAAGTTTGATTCTACCATTTACTTTAGGTGAGATATGGTGCCAAGGCGTATTTCAACTTGAAACACGATTTCTGCGGTTTTAGAGTCTGAGACGAACAATTTTCGTTTACTCGCCTAAATATAGTGATATTTTAAAATTGTTTAAACTTTTTAACTTTACCCTAGGTACAAACATTACGTTTGGTTAAAGTTTGATTCTACCATTTAATTTAGGTAAAATATGGTCCCAAGGCGTATTTCAACTTGAAACACGATTTCTACGTTTTTAGAGTCTGAAATGAACATTTTTCGTTTACTCGCCTAAATATAGTGATATTTTAAAATTGTTTAAACTTTTTAACTTTACCCTAGGTACAAACATTACGTTTGTTTAAAGTTTGATTCTACCATTTACTTTAGGTGAGATATGGTACCAAGACGTATTTCAACTTGAAACACGATTTCTACGTTTTTAGAGTCTGAAATGAACATTTTTCGTTTACTCGCCTAAATCTGGTGATATTTTAAAATTGTTTAAACTTTTTAATTTTACCCTAGGTACAAACATTACGTTTGGTTAAAGTTTGATTCTACCATTTACTTTAGGTGAGATATGGTCCCAAGGCGTATTTCAACTTGAAACACGATTTCTGCGGTTTTAGAGTCTGAAACGAACATTTTTCGTTTACAAGGCGTATTTCAACTTGAAACACGATTTCTACGTTTTTAGAGTCTGAAATGAACATTTTTCGTTTACTCGCCTAAATATAGTGATATTTTAAAATTGTTTAAACTTTTTAACTTTACCCTAGGTACAAACATTACGTTTGGTTAAAGTTTGATTCTACCATTTACTTTAGGTGAGATATGGTACCAAGGCGTATTTCAACTTGAAACACGATTTCTGCGGTTTTAGAGTCTGAGACGAACATTTTTCGTTTACTCGCCTAAATATAGTGATATTTTAATATTGTTTAAACTTTTTAACTTTACCCTAGGTACAAACATTACGTTTGGTTAAAGTTTGATTCTACCATTTACTTTAGGTGAGATATGGTCCCAAGGCGTATTTCAACTTGAAACACGATTTCTACGTTATTAGAGTCTGAAACGAATATTTTTCGTTTACAAGGCGTATTTCAACTTGAAACACGATTTCTACGTTTTTAGAGTCTGAAATGAACATTTTTCGTTTACTCGCCTAAATATAGTGATATTTTAAAATTGTTTAAACTTTTTAACTTTACCCTAGGGACAAACATTACGTTTGGTTAAAGTTTGATTCTACCATTTACTTTAGGTGACATATGGTCCCAAGGCGTATTTCAACTTGAAACACGATTTCAACGTTATTAGAGTCTGAAATGAACATTTTTCGTTTACTCGCCTAAATCTGGTGATATTTTAAAATTGTTTTAACTTTTCAACTTTACCCTAGGTACAAACAATAAGTTTGGTTAAAGTTTGATTCTACCATTTAATTTAGGTAAAATATGGTCCCAAGGCGTATTTCAACTTGAAACACGATTTCTACGTTTTTAGAGTCTGAAATGAACATTTTTCGTTTACTCGCCTAAATATAGTGATATTTTAAAATTGTTTAAACTTTTTAACTTTACCCTAGGTACAAACATTACGTTTGTTTAAAGTTTGATTCTACCATTTACTTTAGGTGAGATATGGTACCAAAACGTATTTCAACTTGAAACACGATTTCTACGTTTTTAGAGTCTGAAATGAACATTTTTCGTTTACTCGCCTAAATCTGGTGATATTTTAAAATTGTTTAAACTTTTTAATTTTACCCTAGGTACAAACATTACGTTTGGTTAAAGTTTGATTCTACCATTTAATTTAGGTGAGATATGGTACCAAGGCGTATTTCAACTTGAAACACGATTTCTGCGGTTTTAGAGTCTGAAACGAACATTTTTCGTTTACAAGGCGTATTTCAACTTGAAACACGATTTCTACGTTTTTAGAGTCTGAAATGAACATTTTTCGTTTACTCGCCTAAATATAGTGATATTTTAAAATTGTTTAAACTTTTTAACTTTACCCTAGGTACAAACATTACGTTTGTTTAAAGTTTGATTCTACCATTTACTTTAGGTGAGATATGGTACCAAGACGTATTACAACTTGAAACACGATTTCTACGTTTTTAGAGTCTGAAATGAACATTTTTCGTTTACTCGCCTAAATCTGGTGATATTTTAAAATTGTTTAAACTTTTTAATTTTACCCTAGGTACAAACATTACGTTTGGTTAAAGTTTGATTCTACCATTTACTTTAGGTGAGATATGGTGCCAAGGCGTATTTCAACTTGAAACACGATTTCTGCGGTTTTAGAGTCTGAAACGAACATTTTTCGTTTAGAAGGCGTATTTCAACTTGAAACACGATTTCTACGTTTTTAGAGTCTGAAATGAACATTTTTCGTTTACTCGCCTAAATATAGTGATATTTTAAAATTGTTTAAACTTTTTAACTTTACCCTAGGTACAAACATTACGTTTGGTTAAAGTTTGATTCTACCATTTACTTTAGGTGAGATATGGTACCAAGGCGTATTTCAACTTGAAACACGATTTCTGCGGTTTTAGAGTCTGAGACGAACAATTTTCGTTTACTCGCCTAAATATAGTGATATTTTAAAATTGTTTAAACTTTTTAATTTTACCCTAGGTACAAACAATAAGTTTGGTTAAAGTTTGATTCTACCATTTAATTTAGGTAAAATATGGTCCCAAGGCGTATTTCAACTTGAAACACGATTTCTACGTTTTTAGAGTCTGAAATGAACATTTTTCGTTTACTCGCCTAAATATAGTGATATTTTAAAATTGTTTAAACTTTTTAACTTTACCCTAGGTACAAACATTACGTTTGTTTAAAGTTTGATTCTACCATTTACTTTAGGTGAGATATGGTACCAAGACGTATTTCAACTTGAAACACGATTTCTACGTTTTTAGAGTCTGAAATGAACATTTTTCGTTTACTCGCCTAAATCTGGTGATATTTTAAAATTGTTTAAACTTTTTAATTTTACCCTAGGTACAAACATTACGTTTGGTTAAAGTTTGATTCTACCATTTACTTTAGGTGAGATATGGTGCCAAGGCGTATTTCAACTTGAAACACGATTTCTGCGGTTTTAGAGTCTGAGACGAACAATTTTCGTTTACTCGCCTAAATATAGTGATATTTTAAAATTGTTTAAACTTTTTAACTTTACCCTAGGTACAAACATTACGTTTGGTTAAAGTTTGATTCTACCATTTAATTTAGGTAAAATATGGTCCCAAGGCGTATTTCAACTTGAAACACGATTTCTACGTTTTTAGAGTCTGAAATGAACATTTTTCGTTTACTCGCCTAAATATAGTGATATTTTAAAATTGTTTAAACTTTTTAACTTTACCCTAGGTACAAACATTACGTTTGTTTAAAGTTTGATTCTACCATTTACTTTAGGTGAGATATGGTACCAAGACGTATTTCAACTTGAAACACGATTTCTACGTTTTTAGAGTCTGAAATGAACATTTTTCGTTTACTCGCCTAAATCTGGTGATATTTTAAAATTGTTTAAACTTTTTAATTTTACCCTAGGTACAAACATTACGTTTGGTTAAAGTTTGATTCTACCATTTACTTTAGGTGAGATATGGTGCCAAGGCGTATTTCAACTTGAAACACGATTTCTGCGGTTTTAGAGTCTGAAACGAACATTTTTCGTTTACAAGGCGTATTTCTACTTGAAACACGATTTCTACGTTTTTAGAGTCTGAAATGAACATTTTTCGTTTACTCGCCTAAATATAGTGATATTTTAAAATTGTTTAAACTTTTCAACTTTACCCTAGGTACAAACATTACGTTTGGTTAAAGTTTGATTCTACCATTTACTTTAGGTGAGATATGGTGCCAAGGCGTATTTCAACTTGAAACACGATTTCTGCGGTTTTAGAGTCTGAAACGAACATTTTTCGTTTACAAGGCGTATTTCAACTTGAAACACGATTTCTACGTTATTAGAGTCTGAAATGAACATTTTTCGTTTACTCGCCTAAATCTGGTGATATTTTAAAATTGTTTAAACTTTTTAACTTTACCCTAGGTACAAACATTACGTTTGGTTAAAGTTTGATTCTACCATTTACTTTAGGTGAAATATGGTGCCAAGGCGTATTTCAACTTGAAACACGATATCTGCGGTTTTAGAGTCTGAAACGAACATTTTTCGTTTTGAAGGCGTATTTCAACTTGAAACACGATTTCTACGTTTTTAGAGTCTGAAATGAACATTTTTCGTTTACTCGCCTAAATCTGGTGATATTTTAAAATTGTTTAAACTTTTCAACTTTATCCTAGGTACAAACATTACGTATGGTTAAAGTTTGATTCTACCATTTAATTTAGGTGAGATATGGTCCCAAGGCGTATTTCAACTTGAAACACGATTTCAACGTTATTAGAGTCTGAAATGAACATTTTTCGTTTACTCGCCTAAATCTGGTGATATTTTAAAATTGTTTTAACTTTTCAACTTTACCCTAGGTACAAACAATAAGTTTGGTTAAAGTTTGATTCTACCATTTAATTTAGGTAAAATATGGTCCCAAGGCGTATTTCAACTTGAAACACGATTTCTACGTTTTTAGAGTCTGAAATGAACATTTTTCGTTTACTCGCCTAAATATAGTGATATTTTAAAATTGTTTAAACTTTTTAACTTTAACCTAGGTACAAACATTACGTTTGTTTAAAGTTTGATTCTACCATTTACTTTAGGTGAGATATGGTCCCAAGGCGTATTTCAACTTGAAACACGATTTCAACGTTATTAGAGTCTGAAATGAACATTTTTCGTTTACTCGCCTAAATCTGGTGATATTTTAAAATTGTTTTAACTTTTCAACTTTACCCTAGGTACAAACAATAAGTTTGGTTAAAGTTTGATTCTACCATTTAATTTAGGTAAAATATGGTCCCAAGGCGTATTTCAACTTGAAACACGATTTCTACGTTTTTAGAGTCTGAAATGAACATTTTTCGTTTACTCGCCTAAATATAGTGATATTTTAAAATTGTTTAAACTTTTTAACTTTACCCTAGGTACAAACATTACGTTTGTTTAAAGTTTGATTCTACCATTTACTTTAGGTGAGATATGGTGCCAAGGCGTATTTCAACTTGAAACACGATTTCTGCGGTTTTAGAGTCTGAAACGAACATTTTTCGTTTACAAGGCGTATTTCAACTTGAAACACGATTTCTACGTTTTTAGAGTCTGAAATGAACATTTTTCGTTTACTCGCCTAAATCTGGTGATATTTTAAAATTGTTTAAACTTTTTAATTTTACCCTAGGTACAAACATTACGTTTGGTTAAAGTTTGATTCTACCATTTACTTTAGGTGAGATATGGTGCCAAGGCGTATTTCAACTTGAAACACGATTTCTGCGGTTTTAGAGTCTGAGACGAACAATTTTCGTTTACTCGCCTAAATATAGTCATATTTTAAAATTGTTTAAACTTTTTAACTTTACCCTAGGTACAAACATTACGTTTGGTTAAAGTTTGATTCTACCATTTAATTTAGGTAAAATATGGTCCCAAGGCGTATTTCAACTTGAAACACGATTTCTACGTTTTTAGAGTCTGAAATGAACATTTTTCGTTTACTCGCCTAAATATAGTGATATTTTAAAATTGTTTAAACTTTTCAACTTTACCCTAGGTACAAACATTACGTTTGGTTAAAGTTTGATTCTACCATTTACTTTAGGTAAAATATGGTGCCAAGGCGTATTTCAACTTGAAACACGATTTCTGCGGTTTTAGAGTCTGAAACGAACATTTTTCGTTTACAAGGCGTATTTCAACTTGAAACACGATTTCTACGTTATTAGAGTCTGAAATGAACATTTTTCGTTTACTCGCCTAAATCTGGTGATATTTTAAAATTGTTTAAACTTTTTAACTTTACCCTAGGTACAAACATTACGTTTGGTTAAAGTTTGATTCTACCATTTACTTTAGGTGAAATATGGTGCCAAGGCGTATTTCAACTTGAAACACGATATCTGCGGTTTTAGAGTCTGAAACGAACATTTTTCGTTTTGAAGGCGTATTTCAACTTGAAACACGATTTCTACGTTTTTAGAGTCTGAAATGAACATTTTTCGTTTACTCGCCTAAATCTGGTGATATTTTAAAATTGTTTAAACTTTTCAACTTTATCCTAGGTACAAACATTACGTATGGTTAAAGTTTGATTCTACCATTTAATTTAGGTGAGATATGGTCCCAAGGCGTATTTCAACTTGAAACACGATTTCAACGTTATTAGAGTCTGAAATGAACATTTTTCGTTTACTCGCCTAAATCTGGTGATATTTTAAAATTGTTTTAACTTTTCAACTTTACCCTAGGTACAAACAATAAGTTTGGTTAAAGTTTGATTCTACCATTTAATTTAGGTAAAATATGGTCCCAAGGCGTATTTCAACTTGAAACACGATTTCTACGTTTTTAGAGTCTGAAATGAACATTTTTCGTTTACTCGCCTAAATATAGTGATATTTTAAAATTGTTTAAACTTTTTAACTTTACCCTAGGTACAAACATTACGTTTGTTTAAAGTTTGATTCTACCATTTACTTTAGGTGAGATATGGTCCCAAGGCGTATTTCAACTTGAAACACGATTTCAACGTTATTAGAGTCTGAAATGAACATTTTTCGTTTACTCGCCTAAATCTGGTGATATTTTAAAATTGTTTTAACTTTTCAACTTTACCCTAGGTACAAACAATAAGTTTGGTTAAAGTTTGATTCTACCATTTAATTTAGGTAAAATATGGTCCCAAGGCGTATTTCAACTTGAAACACGATTTCTACGTTTTTAGAGTCTGAAATGAACATTTTTCGTTTACTCGCCTAAATATAGTGATATTTTAAAATTGTTTAAACTTTTTAACTTTAACCTAGGTACAAACATTACGTTTGTTTAAAGTTTGATTCTACCATTTACTTTAGGTGAGATATGGTCCCAAGGCGTATTTCAACTTGAAACACGATTTCAACGTTATTAGAGTCTGAAATGAACATTTTTCGTTTACTCGCCTAAATCTGGTGATATTTTAAAATTGTTTTAACTTTTCAACTTTACCCTAGGTACAAACAATAAGTTTGGTTAAAGTTTGATTCTACCATTTAATTTAGGTAAAATATGGTCCCAAGGCGTATTTCAACTTGAAACACGATTTCTACGTTTTTAGAGTCTGAAATGAACATTTTTCGTTTACTCGCCTAAATATAGTGATATTTTAAAATTGTTTAAACTTTTTAACTTTACCCTAGGTACAAACATTACGTTTGTTTAAAGTTTGATTCTACCATTTACTTTAGGTGAGATATGGTGCCAAGGCGTATTTCAACTTGAAACACGATTTCTGCGGTTTTAGAGTCTGAAACGAACATTTTTCGTTTACAAGGCGTATTTCAACTTGAAACACGATTTCTACGTTTTTAGAGTCTGAAATGAACATTTTTCGTTTACTCGCCTAAATCTGGTGATATTTTAAAATTGTTTAAACTTTTTAATTTTACCCTAGGTACAAACATTACGTTTGGTTAAAGTTTGATTCTACCATTTACTTTAGGTGAGATATGGTGCCAAGGCGTATTTCAACTTGAAACACGATTTCTGCGGTTTTAGAGTCTGAGACGAACAATTTTCGTTTACTCGCCTAAATATAGTCATATTTTAAAATTGTTTAAACTTTTTAACTTTACCCTAGGTACAAACATTACGTTTGGTTAAAGTTTGATTCTACCATTTAATTTAGGTAAAATATGGTCCCAAGGCGTATTTCAACTTGAAACACGATTTCTACGTTTTTAGAGTCTGAAATGAACATTTTTCGTTTACTCGCCTAAATATAGTGATATTTTAAAATTGTTTAAACTTTTCAACTTTACCCTAGGTACAAACATTACGTTTGGTTAAAGTTTGATTCTACCATTTACTTTAGGTGAGATATGGTGCCAAGGCGTATTTCAACTTGAAACACGATTTCTGCGGTTTTAGAGTCTGAAACGAACATTTTTCGTTTACAAGGCGTATTTCAACTTGAAACACGATTTCTACGTTATTAGAGTCTGAAATGAACATTTTTCGTTTACTCGCCTAAATCTGGTGATATTTTAAAATTGTTTAAACTTTTTAACTTTACCCTAGGTACAAACATTACGTTTGGTTAAAGTTTGATTCTACCATTTACTTTAGGTGAAATATGGTGCCAAGGCGTATTTCAACTTGAAACACGATATCTGCGGTTTTAGAGTCTGAAACGAACATTTTTCGTTTTGAAGGCGTATTTCAACTTGAAACACGATTTCTACGTTTTTAGAGTCTGAAATGAACATTTTTCGTTTACTCGCCTAAATCTGGTGATATTTTAAAATTGTTTAAACTTTTCAACTTTATCCTAGGTACAAACATTACGTATGGTTAAAGTTTGATTCTACCATTTAATTTAGGTGAGATATGGTCCCAAGGCGTATTTCAACTTGAAACACGATTTCAACGTTATTAGAGTCTGAAATGAACATTTTTCGTTTACTCGCCTAAATCTGGTGATATTTTAAAATTGTTTTAACTTTTCAACTTTACCCTAGGTACAAACAATAAGTTTGGTTAAAGTTTGATTCTACCATTTAATTTAGGTAAAATATGGTCCCAAGGCGTATTTCAACTTGAAACACGATTTCTACGTTTTTAGAGTCTGAAATGAACATTTTTCGTTTACTCGCCTAAATATAGTGATATTTTAAAATTGTTTAAACTTTTTAACTTTACCCTAGGTACAAACATTACGTTTGTTTAAAGTTTGATTCTACCATTTACTTTAGGTGAGATATGGTCCCAAGGCGTATTTCAACTTGAAACACGATTTCAACGTTATTAGAGTCTGAAATGAACATTTTTCGTTTACTCGCCTAAATCTGGTGATATTTTAAAATTGTTTTAACTTTTCAACTTTACCCTAGGTACAAACAATAAGTTTGGTTAAAGTTTGATTCTACCATTTAATTTAGGTAAAATATGGTCCCAAGGTGTATTTCAACTTGAAACACGATTTCTACGTTTTTAGAGTCTGAAATGAACATTTTTCGTTTACTCGCCTAAATATAGTGATATTTTAAAATTGTTTAAACTTTTTAACTTTACCCTAGGTACAAACATTACGTTTGTTTAAAGTTTGATTCTACCATTTACTTTAGGTGAGATATGGTGCCAAGGCGTATTTCAACTTGAAACACGATTTCTGCGGTTTTAGAGTCTGAAACGAACATTTTTCGTTTACAAGGCGTATTTCAACTTGAAACACGATTTCTACGTTTTTAGAGTCTGAAATGAACATTTTTCGTTTACTCGCCTAAATCTGGTGATATTTTAAAATTGTTTAAACTTTTTAACTTTACCCTAGGTACAAACATTACGTTTGGTTAAAGTTTGATTCTACCATTTACTTTAGGTGAAATATGGTGCCAAGGCGTATTTCAACTTGAAACACGATATCTGCGGTTTTAGAGTCTGAAACGAACATTTTTCGTTTTGAAGGCGTATTTCAACTTGAAACACGATTTCTACGTTTTTAGAGTCTGAAATGAACATTTTTCGTTTACTCGCCTAAATATAGTGATATTTTAAAATTGTTTAAACTTTTTAACTTTACCCTAGGTACAAACATTACGTTTGGTTAAAGTTTGATTCTACCATTTACTTTAGGTGAGATATGGTACCAAGGCGTATTTCAACTTGAAACACGATTTCTGCGGTTTTAGAGTCTGAGACGAACATTTTTCGTTTACTCGCCTAAATATAGTGATATTTTAATATTGTTTAAACTTTTTAACTTTACCCTAGGTACAAACATTACGTTTGGTTAAAGTTTGATTCTACCATTTACTTTAGGTGAGATATGGTCCCAAGGCGTATTTCAACTTGAAACACGATTTCTACGTTATTAGAGTCTGAAACGAATATTTTTCGTTTACAAGGCGTATTTCAACTTGAAACACGATTTCTACGTTTTTAGAGTCTGAAATGAACATTTTTCGTTTACTCGCCTAAATATAGTGATATTTTAAAATTGTTTAAACTTTTTAACTTTACCCTAGGGACAAACATTACGTTTGGTTAAAGTTTGATTCTACCATTTACTTTAGGTGACATATGGTCCCAAGGCGTATTTCAACTTGAAACACGATTTCAACGTTATTAGAGTCTGAAATGAACATTTTTCGTTTACTCGCCTAAATCTGGTGATATTTTAAAATTGTTTTAACTTTTCAACTTTACCCTAGGTACAAACAATAAGTTTGGTTAAAGTTTGATTCTACCATTTAATTTAGGTAAAATATGGTCCCAAGGCGTATTTCAACTTGAAACACGATTTCTACGTTTTTAGAGTCTGAAATGAACATTTTTCGTTTACTCGCCTAAATATAGTGATATTTTAAAATTGTTTAAACTTTTTAACTTTACCCTAGGTACAAACATTACGTTTGTTTAAAGTTTGATTCTACCATTTACTTTAGGTGAGATATGGTACCAAGACGTATTTCAACTTGAAACACGATTTCTGCGGTTTTAGAGTCTGAAACGAACATTTTTCGTTTACAAGGCGTATTTCAACTTGAAACACGATTTCTACGTTTTTAGAGTCTGAAATGAACATTTTTCGTTTACTCGCCTAAATATAGTGATATTTTAAAATTGTTTAAACTTTTTAACTTTACCCTAGGTACAAACATTACGTTTGTTTAAAGTTTGATTCTACCATTTACTTTAGGTGAGATATGGTATTAAGACGTATTACAACTTGAAACACGATTTCTACGTTTTTAGAGTCTGAAATGAACATTTTTCGTTTACTCGCCTAAATCTGGTGATATTTTAAAATTGTTTAAACTTTTTAATTTTACCCTAGGTACAAACATTACGTTTGGTTAAAGTTTGATTCTACCATTTACTTTAGGTGAGATATGGTGCCAAGGCGTATTTCAACTTGAAACACGATTTCTGCGGTTTTAGAGTCTGAAACGAACATTTTTCGTTTACAAGGCGTATTTCAACTTGAAACACGATTTCTACGTTTTTAGAGTCTGAAATGAACATTTTTCGTTTACTCGCCTAAATATAGTGATATTTTAAAATTGTTTAAACTTTTTAACTTTACCCTAGGTACAAACATTACGTTTGTTTAAAGTTTGATTCTACCATTTACTTTAGGTGAGATATGGTACCAAGACGTATTTCAACTTGAAACACGATTTCTACGTTTTTAGAGTCTGAAATGAACATTTTTCGTTTACTCGCCTAAATCTGGTGATATTTTAAAATTGTTTAAACTTTTTAATTTTACCCTAGGTACAAACATTACGTTTGGTTAAAGTTTGATTCTACCATTTACTTTAGGTGAGATATGGTGCCAAGGCGTATTTCAACTTGAAACACGATTTCTGCGGTTTTAGAGTCTGAGACGAACAATTTTCGTTTACTCGCCTAAATATAGTGATATTTTAAAATTGTTTAAACTTTTTAACTTTACCCTAGGTACAAACATTACGTTTGGTTAAAGTTTGATTCTACCATTTAATTTAGGTAAAATATGGTCCCAAGGCGTATTTCAACTTGAAACACGATTTCTACGTTTTTAGAGTCTGAAATGAACATTTTTCGTTTACAAGGCGTATTTCAACTTGAAACACGATTTCTGCGGTTTTAGAGTCTGAGACGAACAATTTTCGTTTACTCGCCTAAATATAGTGATATTTTAAAATTGTTTAAACTTTTTAACTTTACCCTAGGTACAAACATTACGTTTGGTTAAAGTTTGATTCTACCATTTAATTTAGGTAAAATATGGTTCCAAGGCGTATTTCAACTTGAAACACGATTTCTACGTTTTTAGAGTCTGAAATGAACATTTTTCGTTTACAAGGCGTATTTCAACTTGAAACACGATTTCTACGTTTTTAGAGTCTGAAATGAACATTTTTCGTTTACTCGCCTAAATATAGTGATATTTTAAAATTGTTTAAACTTTTTAACTTTACCCTAGGTACAAACATTACGTTTGTTTAAAGTTTGATTCTACCATTTACTTTAGGTGAGATATGGTACCAAGGCGTATTTCAACTTGAAACACGATTTCTGCGGTTTTAGAGTCTGAGACGAACAATTTTCGTTTACTCGCCTAAATCTGGTGATATTTTAAAATTGTTTAAACTTTTTAACTTTACCCTAGGTACAAACATTACGTTTGGTTAAAGTTTGATTCTACCATTTAATTTAGGTAAAATATGGTCCCAAGGCGTATTTCAACTTGAAACACGATTTCTACGTTTTTAGAGTCTGAAATGAACATTTTTCGTTTACTCGTCTAAATATAGTGATATTTTAAAATTGTTTAAACTTTTTAACTTTACCCTAGGTACAAACATTACGTTTGTTTAAAGTTTGATTCTACCATTTACTTTAGGTGAGATATGGTACCAAGACGTATTTCAACTTGAAACACGATTTCTACGTTTTTAGAGTCTGAAATGAACATTTTTCGTTTACTCGCCTAAATCTGGTGATATTTTAAAATTGTTTAAACTTTTTAATTTTACCCTAGGTACAAACATTACGTTTGGTTAAAGTTTGATTCTACCATTTACTTTAGGTGAGATATGGTCCCAAGGCGTATTTCAACTTGAAACACGATTTCTGCGGTTTTAGAGTCTGAAACGAACATTTTTCGTTTACAAGGCGTATTTCAACTTGAAACACGATTTCTACGTTTTTAGAGTCTGAAATGAACATTTTTCGTTTACTCGCCTAAATATAGTGATATTTTAAAATTGTTTAAACTTTTTAACTTTACCCTAGGTACAAACATTACGTTTGGTTAAAGTTTGATTCTACCATTTACTTTAGGTGAGATATGGTACCAAGGCGTATTTCAACTTGAAACACGATTTCTGCGGTTTTAGAGTCTGAGACGAACATTTTTCGTTTACTCGCCTAAATATAGTGATATTTTAATATTGTTTAAACTTTTTAACTTTACCCTAGGTACAAACATTACGTTTGGTTAAAGTTTGATTCTACCATTTACTTTAGGTGAGATATGGTCCCAAGGCGTATTTCAACTTGAAACACGATTTCTACGTTATTAGAGTCTGAAACGAATATTTTTCGTTTACTCGCCTAAATCTGGTGATATTTTAAAATTGTTTAAACTTTTTAATTTTACCCTAGGTACAAACATTACGTTTGGTTAAAGTTTGATTCTACCATTTAATTTAGGTGAGATATGGTGCCAAGGCGTATTTCAACTTGAAACACGATTTCTACGTTATTAGAGTCTGAAATGAACATTTTTCGTTTACTCGCCTAAATCTGGTGATATTTTAAAATTGTTTAAACTTTTTAATTTTACCCTAGGTACAAACATTACGTTTGGTTAAAGTTTGATTCTACCATTTAATTTAGGTGAGATATGGTGCCAAGGCGTATTTCAACTTGAAACACGATTTCTGCGGTTTTAGAGTCTGAAACGAACATTTTTCGTTTACAAGGCGTATTTCAACTTGAAACACAATTTCTACGTTTTTAGAGTCTGAAATGAACATTTTTCGTTTACTCGCCTAAATATAGTGATATTTTAAAATTGTTTAAACTTTTTAACTTTACCCTAGGTACAAACATTACGTTTGGTTAAAGTTTGATTCTACCATTTACTTTAGGTGAGATATGGTACCAAGGCGTATTTCAACTTGAAACACGATTTCTGCGGTTTTAGAGTCTGAGACGAACATTTTTCGTTTACTCGCCTAAATATAGTGATATTTTAATATTGTTTAAACTTTTTAACTTTACCCTAGGTACAAACATTACGTTTGGTTAAAGTTTGATTCTACCATTTACTTTAGGTGAGATATGGTCCCAAGGCGTATTTCAACTTGAAACACGATTTCTACGTTATTAGAGTCTGAAACGAATATTTTTCGTTTACAAGACGTATTTCAACTTGAAACACGATTTCTACGTTTTTAGAGTCTGAAATGAACATTTTTCGTTTACTCGCCTAAATATAGTGATATTTTAAAATTGTTTAAACTTTTAACTTTACCCTAGGGACAAACATTACGTTTGGTTAAAGTTTGATTCTACCATTTACTTTAGGTGACATATGGTCCCAAGGCGTATTTCAACTTGAAACACGATTTCAACGTTATTAGAGTCTGAAATGAACATTTTTCGTTTACTCGCCTAAATCTGGTGATATTTTAAAATTGTTTTAACTTTTCAACTTTACCCTAGGTACAAACAATAAGTTTGGTTAAAGTTTGATTCTACCATTTAATTTAGGTAAAATATGGTCCCAAGGCGTATTTCAACTTGAAACACGATTTCTACGTTTTTAGAGTCTGAAATGAACATTTTTCGTTTACTCGCCTAAATATAGTGATATTTTAAAATTGTTTAAACTTTTTAACTTTACCCTAGGTACAAACATTACGTTTGTTTAAAGTTTGATTCTACCATTTACTATAGGTGAGATATGGTACCAAGACGTATTTCAACTTGAAACACGATTTCTACGTTTTTAGAGTCTGAAATGAACATTTTTCGTTTACTCGCCTAAATCTGGTGATATTTTAAAATTGTTTAAACTTTTTAATTTTACCCTAGGTACAAACATTACGTTTGGTTAAAGTTTGATTCTACCATTTACTTTAGGTGACATATGGTCCCAAGGCGTATTTCAACTTGAAACACGATTTCAACGTTATTAGAGTCTGAAATGAACATTTTTCGTTTACTCGCCTAAATCTGGTGATATTTTAAAATTGTTTTAACTTTTCAACTTTACCCTAGGTACAAACAATAAGTTTGGTTAAAGTTTGATTCTACCATTTAATTTAGGTAAAATATGGTCCCAAGGCGTATTTCAACTTGAAACACGATTTCTACGTTTTTAGAGTCTGAAATGAACATTTTTCGTTTACTCGCCTAAATATAGTGATATTTTAAAATTGTTTAAACTTTTTAACTTTACCCTAGGTACAAACATTACGTTTGTTTAAAGTTTGATTCTACCATTTACTTTAGGTGAGATATGGTACCAAGACGTATTTCAACTTGAAACACGATTTCTGCGGTTTTAGAGTCTGAAACGAACATTTTTCGTTTACAAGGCGTATTTCAACTTGAAACACGATTTCTACGTTTTTAGAGTCTGAAATGAACATTTTTCGTTTACTCGCCTAAATATAGTGATATTTTAAAATTGTTTAAACTTTTTAACTTTACCCTAGGTACAAACATTACGTTTGTTTAAAGTTTGATTCTACCATTTACTTTAGGTGAGATATGGTATTAAGACGTATTACAACTTGAAACACGATTTCTACGTTTTTAGAGTCTGAAATGAACATTTTTCGTTTACTCGCCTAAATCTGGTGATATTTTAAAATTGTTTAAACTTTTTAATTTTACCCTAGGTACAAACATTACGTTTGGTTAAAGTTTGATTCTACCATTTACTTTAGGTGAGATATGGTGCCAAGGCGTATTTCAACTTGAAACACGATTTCTGCGGTTTTAGAGTCTGAAACGAACATTTTTCGTTTACAAGGCGTATTTCAACTTGAAACACGATTTCTACGTTTTTAGAGTCTGAAATGAACATTTTTCGTTTACTCGCCTAAATATAGTGATATTTTAAAATTGTTTAAACTTTTTAACTTTACCCTAGGTACAAACATTACGTTTGTTTAAAGTTTGATTCTACCATTTACTTTAGGTGAGATATGGTACCAAGACGTATTTCAACTTGAAACACGATTTCTACGTTTTTAGAGTCTGAAATGAACATTTTTCGTTTACTCGCCTAAATCTGGTGATATTTTAAAATTGTTTAAACTTTTTAATTTTACCCTAGGTACAAACATTACGTTTGGTTAAAGTTTGATTCTACCATTTACTTTAGGTGAGATATGGTGCCAAGGCGTATTTCAACTTGAAACACGATTTCTGCGGTTTTAGAGTCTGAGACGAACAATTTTCGTTTACTCGCCTAAATATAGTGATATTTTAAAATTGTTTAAACTTTTTAACTTTACCCTAGGTACAAACATTACGTTTGGTTAAAGTTTGATTCTACCATTTAATTTAGGTAAAATATGGTCCCAAGGCGTATTTCAACTTGAAACACGATTTCTACGTTTTTAGAGTCTGAAATGAACATTTTTCGTTTACAAGGCGTATTTCAACTTGAAACACGATTTCTGCGGTTTTAGAGTCTGAGACGAACAATTTTCGTTTACTCGCCTAAATATAGTGATATTTTAAAATTGTTTAAACTTTTTAACTTTACCCTAGGTACAAACATTACGTTTGGTTAAAGTTTGATTCTACCATTTAATTTAGGTAAAATATGGTTCCAAGGCGTATTTCAACTTGAAACACGATTTCTACGTTTTTAGAGTCTGAAATGAACATTTTTCGTTTACAAGGCGTATTTCAACTTGAAACACGATTTCTACGTTTTTAGAGTCTGAAATGAACATTTTTCGTTTACTCGCCTAAATATAGTGATATTTTAAAATTGTTTAAACTTTTTAACTTTACCCTAGGTACAAACATTACGTTTGTTTAAAGTTTGATTCTACCATTTACTTTAGGTGAGATATGGTACCAAGGCGTATTTCAACTTGAAACACGATTTCTGCGGTTTTAGAGTCTGAGACGAACAATTTTCGTTTACTCGCCTAAATCTGGTGATATTTTAAAATTGTTTAAACTTTTTAACTTTACCCTAGGTACAAACATTACGTTTGGTTAAAGTTTGATTCTACCATTTAATTTAGGTAAAATATGGTCCCAAGGCGTATTTCAACTTGAAACACGATTTCTACGTTTTTAGAGTCTGAAATGAACATTTTTCGTTTACTCGTCTAAATATAGTGATATTTTAAAATTGTTTAAACTTTTTAACTTTACCCTAGGTACAAACATTACGTTTGTTTAAAGTTTGATTCTACCATTTACTTTAGGTGAGATATGGTACCAAGACGTATTTCAACTTGAAACACGATTTCTACGTTTTTAGAGTCTGAAATGAACATTTTTCGTTTACTCGCCTAAATCTGGTGATATTTTAAAATTGTTTAAACTTTTTAATTTTACCCTAGGTACAAACATTACGTTTGGTTAAAGTTTGATTCTACCATTTACTTTAGGTGAGATATGGTCCCAAGGCGTATTTCAACTTGAAACACGATTTCTGCGGTTTTAGAGTCTGAAACGAACATTTTTCGTTTACAAGGCGTATTTCAACTTGAAACACGATTTCTACGTTTTTAGAGTCTGAAATGAACATTTTTCGTTTACTCGCCTAAATATAGTGATATTTTAAAATTGTTTAAACTTTTTAACTTTACCCTAGGTACAAACATTACGTTTGGTTAAAGTTTGATTCTACCATTTACTTTAGGTGAGATATGGTACCAAGGCGTATTTCAACTTGAAACACGATTTCTGCGGTTTTAGAGTCTGAGACGAACATTTTTCGTTTACTCGCCTAAATATAGTGATATTTTAATATTGTTTAAACTTTTTAACTTTACCCTAGGTACAAACATTACGTTTGGTTAAAGTTTGATTCTACCATTTACTTTAGGTGAGATATGGTCCCAAGGCGTATTTCAACTTGAAACACGATTTCTACGTTATTAGAGTCTGAAACGAATATTTTTCGTTTACTCGCCTAAATCTGGTGATATTTTAAAATTGTTTAAACTTTTTAATTTTACCCTAGGTACAAACATTACGTTTGGTTAAAGTTTGATTCTACCATTTAATTTAGGTGAGATATGGTGCCAAGGCGTATTTCAACTTGAAACACGATTTCTACGTTATTAGAGTCTGAAATGAACATTTTTCGTTTACTCGCCTAAATCTGGTGATATTTTAAAATTGTTTAAACTTTTTAATTTTACCCTAGGTACAAACATTACGTTTGGTTAAAGTTTGATTCTACCATTTAATTTAGGTGAGATATGGTGCCAAGGCGTATTTCAACTTGAAACACGATTTCTGCGGTTTTAGAGTCTGAAACGAACATTTTTCGTTTACAAGGCGTATTTCAACTTGAAACACAATTTCTACGTTTTTAGAGTCTGAAATGAACATTTTTCGTTTACTCGCCTAAATATAGTGATATTTTAAAATTGTTTAAACTTTTTAACTTTACCCTAGGTACAAACATTACGTTTGGTTAAAGTTTGATTCTACCATTTACTTTAGGTGAGATATGGTACCAAGGCGTATTTCAACTTGAAACACGATTTCTGCGGTTTTAGAGTCTGAGACGAACATTTTTCGTTTACTCGCCTAAATATAGTGATATTTTAATATTGTTTAAACTTTTTAACTTTACCCTAGGTACAAACATTACGTTTGGTTAAAGTTTGATTCTACCATTTACTTTAGGTGAGATATGGTCCCAAGGCGTATTTCAACTTGAAACACGATTTCTACGTTATTAGAGTCTGAAACGAATATTTTTCGTTTACAAGACGTATTTCAACTTGAAACACGATTTCTACGTTTTTAGAGTCTGAAATGAACATTTTTCGTTTACTCGCCTAAATATAGTGATATTTTAAAATTGTTTAAACTTTTAACTTTACCCTAGGGACAAACATTACGTTTGGTTAAAGTTTGATTCTACCATTTACTTTAGGTGACATATGGTCCCAAGGCGTATTTCAACTTGAAACACGATTTCAACGTTATTAGAGTCTGAAATGAACATTTTTCGTTTACTCGCCTAAATCTGGTGATATTTTAAAATTGTTTTAACTTTTCAACTTTACCCTAGGTACAAACAATAAGTTTGGTTAAAGTTTGATTCTACCATTTAATTTAGGTAAAATATGGTCCCAAGGCGTATTTCAACTTGAAACACGATTTCTACGTTTTTAGAGTCTGAAATGAACATTTTTCGTTTACTCGCCTAAATATAGTGATATTTTAAAATTGTTTAAACTTTTTAACTTTACCCTAGGTACAAACATTACGTTTGTTTAAAGTTTGATTCTACCATTTACTATAGGTGAGATATGGTACCAAGACGTATTTCAACTTGAAACACGATTTCTACGTTTTTAGAGTCTGAAATGAACATTTTTCGTTTACTCGCCTAAATCTGGTGATATTTTAAAATTGTTTAAACTTTTTAATTTTACCCTAGGTACAAACATTACGTTTGGTTAAAGTTTGATTCTACCATTTACTTTAGGTGAGATATGGTGCCAAGGCGTATTTCAACTTGAAACACGATTTCTGCGGTTTTAGAGTCTGAGACGAACAATTTTCGTTTACTCGCCTAAATCTGGTGATATTTTAAAATTGTTTAAACTTTTTAACTTTACCCTAGGTACAAACATTACGTTTGGTTAAAGTTTGATTCTACCATTTACTTTAGGTGAGATATGGTCCCAAGGCGTATTTCAACAAGAAACACGATTAATGCGGTTTTAGAGTCTGAAACGAACATTTTTCGTTTTGAAGGCGTATTTCAACTTGAAA
The DNA here is from genome assembly GCA_947425015.1 of Pterostichus niger. NCBI lineage: Eukaryota > Metazoa > Arthropoda > Insecta > Coleoptera > Carabidae > Pterostichus > Pterostichus niger. The sequence goes on from CANDYQ010000119.1 coordinate 31,636, forward strand.
CACGATTTCTACGTTTTTAGAGTCTGAAATGAACATTTTTCGTTTACTCGCCTAAATCTGGTGATATTTTAAAATTGTTTAAACTTTTTAACTTTACCCTAGGTACAAACATTACGTTTGGTTAAAGTTTGATTCTACCATTTACTTTAGTTGAGATATGGTCCCAAGGCGTATTTCAACTTGAAACACGATTTCTGCGGTTTTAGAGTCTGAAACGAACATTTTTCGTTTACAAGGCGTATTTCAACTTGAAACACGATTTCTACGTTTTTAGAGTCTAAAATGAACATTTTTCGTTTACTCGCCTAAATCTGGTGATATTTTAAAATTGTTTAAACTTTTCAACTTTACCCTAGGTACAAACATTACGTTTGGTTAAAGTTTGATTCTACCATTTACTTTAGGTGAGATATGGTCCCAAGGCGTATTTTAACTTGAAACACGATTTCTACGTTATTAGAGTCTGAAATGAACATTTTTCGTTTACAGGCGTATTTCAACTTGAAACACTATTTCTGCATTATTAGAGTCTGAAACGAACATTTTTCGTTTACTCGCCTAAATATAGTGATATTTTAAAATTGTTTAAACTTCTCAACTTTACCCTAGGTACAAACATTACGTTTGGTTAAACTTTGATTCTACCATTTAATTTAGATGAGATATGGTCCCAAGGCGTATTTCAACTTGAAACACGATTTCAACGTTATTAGAGTCTGAAATGAACATTTTTCGTTTACTCGCCTAAATCTGGTGATATTTTAAAATTGTTTAAACTTTTCAACTTTACCCTAGGTACAAACATTACGTTTGGTTAAAGTTTGATTCTACCATTTACTTTAGGTGAGATATGGTCCCAAGGCGTATTTCAACTTGAAACACGATTTCTGCGGTTTTAGAGTCTGAAACGAACATTTTTCGTTTACAAGGCGTATTTCAACTTGAAACACGATTTCTACGTTTTCAGAGTCTGAAATGAACATTTTTCGTTTACTCGCCTAAATCTGGTGATATTTTAAAATTGTTTAAACTTTTTAACTTTACCCTAGGTACAAACATTACATTTGGTTAAAGTTTGATTCTACCATTTACTTTAGGTGAGATATGGTCCCAAGGCGTATTTCAACTTGAAACACGATTTCTACGTTATTAGAGTCTAAAATGAACATTTTTCGTTTACAAGGCGTATTTCAACTTGAAACACGATTTCTACGTTTTTAGAGTCAGAAATGAACATTTTTCGTTTACTCGCCTAAATCTGGTGATATTTTAAAATTGTTTAAACTTTTTAACTTTACCCTAGGTACAAACATTACGTTTTGTTAAAGTTTGATTCTACCATTTACTTTAGGTGAGATATGGTCCCAAGGCGTATTTCAACAAGAAACACGATTTCTGCGGTTTTAGAGTCTGAAACGAACATTTTTCGTTTTGAAGGCGTATTTCAACTTGAAACACGATTTCTACGTTTTTAGAGTCTGAAATGAACATTTTTCGTTTACTCGCCTAAATCTGGTGATATTTTAAAATTGTTTAAACTTTTTAACTTTACCCTAGGTACAAACATTACGTTTGGTTAAAGTTTGATTCTACCATTTACTTTAGGTGAGATATGGTCCCAAGGCGTATTTCAACTTGAAACACGATTTCTGCGGTTTTAGAGTCTGAAACGAACATTTTTCGTTTACAAGGCGTATTTCAACTTGAAACACGATTTCTACGTTTTTAGAGTCTGAAATGAACATTTTTCGTTTACTCGCCTAAATCTGGTGATATTTTAAAATTGTTTAAACTTTTCAACTTTACCCTAGGTACAAACATTACGTTTGGTTAAAGTTTGATTCTACCATTTACTTTAGGTGAGATATGGTCCCAAGGCGTATTTCAACTTGAAACACGATTTCTACGTTATTAGAGTCTGAAATGAACATTTTTCGTTTACAAGGCGTATTTCAACTTGAAACACGATTTCTGCATTATTAGAGTCTGAAACGAACATTTTTCGTTTACTCGCCTAAATATAGTGATATTTTAAAATTGTTTAAACTTTTCAACTTTACCCTAGGTACAAACATTACCTTTGGTTAAACTTTGATTCTACCATTTAATTTAGGTGAGATATGGTCCCAAGGCGTATTTCAACTTGAAACACGATTTCAACGTTATTAGAGTCTGAAATGAACATTTTTCGTTTACTCGCCTAAATCTGGTGATATTTTAAAATTGTTTAAACTTTTTAACTTTACCCTAGGTACAAACATTACGTTTGGTTAAAGTTTGATTCTACCATTTACTTTAGGTGAGATATGGTCCCAAGGCGTATTTCAACTTGAAACACGATTCCTACGTTATTAGAGTCTGAAATGAACATTTTTCGTTTACAAGGCGTATTTCAACTTGAAACACGATTTCTACGTTTTTAGAGTCTGAAATGAACATTTTTCGTTTACTCGCCTAAATCTGGTGATATTTTAAAATTGTTTAAACTTTTTAACTTTACCCTAGGTACAAACATTACGTTTGGTTAAAGTTTGATTCTACCATTTACTTTAGGTGAGATATAGTGCCAAGGCGTATTTCAACTTGAAACACGATTTCTGCGGTTTTAGAGTCTGAAATGAACATTTTTCGTTTACAGGCGTATTTCAACTTGAAACACTATTTCTGCATTATTAGAGTCTGAAACGAACATTTTTCGTTTACTCGCCTAAATATAGTGATATTTTAAAATTGTTTAAACTTTTCAACTTTACCCTAGGTACAAACATTACGTTTGGTTAAACTTTGATTCTACCATTTAATTTAGATGAGATATGGTCCCAAGGCGTATTTCAACTTGAAACACGATTTCAACGTTATTAGAGTCTGAAATGAACATTTTTCGTTTACTCGCCTAAATCTGGTGATATTTTAAAATTGTTTAAACTTTTCAACTTTACCCTAGGTACAAACATTACGTTTGGTTAAAGTTTGATTCTACCATTTACTTTAGGTGAGATATGGTCCCAAGGCGTATTTCAACTTGAAACACGATTTCTACGTTATTAGAGTCTCAAATGAACATTTTTCGTTTACAAGGCGTATTTCAACTTGAAACACGATTTCTACGTTTTTAGAGTCTGAAATGAACATTTTTCGTTTACTCGCCTAAATCTGGTGATATTTTAAAATTGTTTAAACTTTTTAACTTTACCCTAGGTACAAACATTACGTTTGGTTAAAGTTTGATTCTACCATTTACTTTAGGTGAGATATGGTCCCATGGCGTATTTCAACTTGAAACAAGATTTCTGCGGTTTTAGAGTCTGAAACGAACATATTTCGTTTAGAAGGCGTATTTCAACTTGAAACACGATTTCTACGTTTTTAGAGTCTGAAATGAACATTTTTCGTTTACTCGCCTAAATATAGTGATATTTTAAAATTGTTTAAACTTTTTAACTTTACCCTAGGGACAAACATTACGTTTGGTTAAAGTTTGATTCTACCATTTACTTTAGGTGAGATATGGTCCCAAGGCGTATTTCAACTTGAAACACGATTTCTACGTTATTAGAGTCTGAAATGAACATTTTTCGTTTACAGGCGTATTTCAACTTGAAACACTATTTCTGCATTATTAGAGTCTGAAACGAACATTTTTCGTTTACAAGGCGTATTTCAACTTGAAACACGATTTCTACGTTTTTAGAGTCTAAAATGAACATTTTTCGTTTACTCGCCTAAATCTGGTGATATTTTAAAATTGTTTAAACTTTTCAACTTTACCCTAGGTACAAACATTTTTCGTTTACAACTTGAAACACGATTTCTACGTTTTTAGAGTTTAAAATGAACATTTTTCGTTTACTCGCCTAAATCTGGTGATATTTTAAAATTGTTTAAACTTTTCAACTTTACCCTAGGTACAAACATTACGTTTGGTTAAAGTTTGATTCTACCATTTACTTTAGGTGAGATATGGTCCCAAGGCGTATTTCAACTTGAAACACGATTTCTACGTTATTAGAGTCTGAAATGAACATTTTTCGTTTACAGGCGTATTTCAACTTGAAACACTATTTCTGCATTATTAGAGTCTGAAACGAACATTTTTCGTTTACTCGCCTAAATATAGTGATATTTTAAAATTGTTTAAACTTTTCAACTTTACCCTAGGTACAAACATTACGTTTGGTTAAACTTTGATTCTACCATTTAATTTAGATGAGATATGGTCCCAAGGCGTATTTCAACTTGAAACACGATTTCAACGTTATTAGAGTCTGAAATGAACATTTTTCGTTTACTCGCCTAAATCTGGTGATATTTTAAAATTGTTTAAACTTTTCAACTTTACCCTAGGTACAAACATTACTTTTGGTTAAAGTTTGATTCTACCATTTACTTTAGGTGAGATATGGTCCCAAGGCGTATTTCAACTTGAAACACGATTTCTGCGGTTTTAGAGTCTGAAACGAACATTTTTCGTTTACAAGGCGTATTTCAACTTGAAACACGATTTCTACGTTTTTAGAGTCTGAAATGAACATTTTTCGTTTACTCACCTAAATCTGCTGATATTTTAAAATTGTTTAAACTTTTTAACTTTACCCTAGGTACAAACATTACGTTTGGTTAAAGTTTGATTCTACCATTTACTTTAGGTGAGATATGGTCCCAAGGCGTATTTCAACTTGAAACACGATTTCTACGTTATTAGAGTCTGAAATGAATATTTTTCGTTTACAAGGCGTATTTCAACTTGAAACACGATTTCTACGTTTTTAGAGTCTGAAATGAACATTTTTCGTTTACTCGCCTAAATCTGGTGATATTTTAAAATTGTTTAAACTTTTTAACTTTACCCTAGGTACAAACATTACGTTTGGTTAAAGTTTGATTCTACCATTTACTTTAGGTGAGATATGGTCCCAAGGCGTATTTCAACAAGAAACACGATTTCTGCGGTTTTAGAGTCTGAAACGAACATTTTTCGTTTTGAAGGCGTATTTCAACTTGAAACACGATTTCTACGTTTTTAGAGTCTGAAATGAACATTTTTCGTTTACTCGCCTAAATCTGGTGATATTTTAAAATTGTTTAAACTTTTCAACTTTACCCTAGGTACAAACATTACGTTTGGTTAAAGTTTGATTCTACCATTTACTTTAGGTGAGATATGGTCCCAATGCGTATTTCAACTTGAAACACGATTTCTACGTTATTAGAGTCTGAAATGAACATTTTTCGTTTACAAGGCGTATTTCAACTTGAAACACGATTTCTACGTTATTAGAGTCTGAAATGAACATTTTTCGTTTACAAGGCGTATTTCAACTTGAAACACGATTTCTACGTTATTAGAGTCTGAAACGAACATTTTTCGTTTACTCGCCTAAATATAGTGATATTTTAAAATTGTTTAAACTTTTCAACTTTACCCTAGGTACAAACATTACGTTTGGTTAAACTTTGATTCTACCATTTAATTTAGGTGAGATATGGTCCCAAGGCGTATTTCAACTTGAATCACGATTTCAACGTTATTAGAGTCTGAAATGAACATTTTTCGTTTACTCGCCTAAATCTGGTGATATTTTAAAATTGTTTAAACTTTTCAACTTTACCCTAGGTACAAACAATAAGTTTGGTTAAAGTTTGATTCTACCATTTAATTTAGGTAAAATATGGTCCCAAGGCGTATTTCAACTTGAAACACGATTTCTACGTTTTTAGAGTCTGAAAAGAACATTTTTCGTTTACTCGCCTAAATATAGTGATATTTTAAAATTGTTTAAACTTTTTAACTTTACCCTAGGTACAAACATTACGTTTGGTTAAAGTTTGATTCTACCATTTACTTTAGGTGAGATATGGTACCAAGGCGTATTTCAACTTGAAACACGATTTCTGCGGTTTTAGAGTCTGAAATGAACATTTTTCGTTTACTCGCCTAAATATAGTGATATTTTACATTTGTTTAAACTTTTTAACTTTACCCTAGGGACAAACATTACGTTTGGTTAAAGTTTGATTCTACCATTTACTTTAGGTGACATATGGTCCCAAGGCGTATTTCAACTTGAAACACGATTTCAACGTTATTAGAGTCTGAAATGAACATTTTTCGTTTACTCGCCTAAATCTGGTGATATTTTAAAATTGTTTTAACTTTTCAACTTTACCCTAGGTACAAACAATAAGTTTGGTTAAAGTTTGATTCTACCATTTAATTTAGGTAAAATATGGTCCCAAGGCGTATTTCAACTTGAAACACGATTTCTACGTTTTTAGAGTCTGAAATGAACATTTTTCGTTTACTCGCCTAAATATAGTGATATTTTAAAATTGTTTAAACTTTTTAACTTTACCCTAGGTACAAACATTACGTTTGTTTAAAGTTTGATTCTACCATTTACTATAGGTGAGATATGGTACCAAGACGTATTTCAACTTGAAACACGATTTCTACGTTTTTAGAGTCTGAAATGAACATTTTTCGTTTACTCGCCTAAATCTGGTGATATTTTAAAATTGTTTAAACTTTTTAATTTTACCCTAGGTACAAACATTACGTTTGGTTAAAGTTTGATTCTACCATTTACTTTAGGTGAGATATGGTGCCAAGGCGTATTTCAACTTGAAACACGATTTCTGCGGTTTTAGAGTCTGAGACGAACAATTTTCGTTTACTCGCCTAAATCTGGTGATATTTTAAAATTGTTTAAACTTTTTAACTTTACCCTAGGTACAAACATTACGTTTGGTTAAAGTTTGATTCTACCATTTACTTTAGGTGAGATATGGTCCCAAGGCGTATTTCAACAAGAAACACGATTAATGCGGTTTTAGAGTCTGAAACGAACATTTTTCGTTTTGAAGGCGTATTTCAACTTGAAACACGATTTCTACGTTTTTAGAGTCTGAAATGAACATTTTTCGTTTACTCGCCTAAATCTGGTGATATTTTAAAATTGTTTAAACTTTTTAACTTTACCCTAGGTACAAACATTACGTTTGGTTAAAGTTTGATTCTACCATTTACTTTAGTTGAGATATGGTCCCAAGGCGTATTTCAACTTGAAACACGATTTCTGCGGTTTTAGAGTCTGAAACGAACATTTTTCGTTTACAAGGCGTATTTCAACTTGAAACACGATTTCTACGTTTTTAGAGTCTAAAATGAACATTTTTCGTTTACTCGCCTAAATCTGGTGATATTTTAAAATTGTTTAAACTTTTCAACTTTACCCTAGGTACAAACATTACGTTTGGTTAAAGTTTGATTCTACCATTTACTTTAGGTGAGATATGGTCCCAAGGCGTATTTTAACTTGAAACACGATTTCTACGTTATTAGAGTCTGAAATGAACATTTTTCGTTTACAGGCGTATTTCAACTTGAAACACTATTTCTGCATTATTAGAGTCTGAAACGAACATTTTTCGTTTACTCGCCTAAATATAGTGATATTTTAAAATTGTTTAAACTTCTCAACTTTACCCTAGGTACAAACATTACGTTTGGTTAAACTTTGATTCTACCATTTAATTTAGATGAGATATGGTCCCAAGGCGTATTTCAACTTGAAACACGATTTCAACGTTATTAGAGTCTGAAATGAACATTTTTCGTTTACTCGCCTAAATCTGGTGATATTTTAAAATTGTTTAAACTTTTCAACTTTACCCTAGGTACAAACATTACGTTTGGTTAAAGTTTGATTCTACCATTTACTTTAGGTGAGATATGGTCCCAAGGCGTATTTCAACTTGAAACACGATTTCTGCGGTTTTAGAGTCTGAAACGAACATTTTTCGTTTACAAGGCGTATTTCAACTTGAAACACGATTTCTACGTTTTCAGAGTCTGAAATGAACATTTTTCGTTTACTCGCCTAAATCTGGTGATATTTTAAAATTGTTTAAACTTTTTAACTTTACCCTAGGTACAAACATTACATTTGGTTAAAGTTTGATTCTACCATTTACTTTAGGTGAGATATGGTCCCAAGGCGTATTTCAACTTGAAACACGATTTCTACGTTATTAGAGTCTAAAATGAACATTTTTCGTTTACAAGGCGTATTTCAACTTGAAACACGATTTCTACGTTTTTAGAGTCAGAAATGAACATTTTTCGTTTACTCGCCTAAATCTGGTGATATTTTAAAATTGTTTAAACTTTTTAACTTTACCCTAGGTACAAACATTACGTTTTGTTAAAGTTTGATTCTACCATTTACTTTAGGTGAGATATGGTCCCAAGGCGTATTTCAACAAGAAACACGATTTCTGCGGTTTTAGAGTCTGAAACGAACATTTTTCGTTTTGAAGGCGTATTTCAACTTGAAACACGATTTCTACGTTTTTAGAGTCTGAAATGAACATTTTTCGTTTACTCGCCTAAATCTGGTGATATTTTAAAATTGTTTAAACTTTTTAACTTTACCCTAGGTACAAACATTACGTTTGGTTAAAGTTTGATTCTACCATTTACTTTAGGTGAGATATGGTCCCAAGGCGTATTTCAACTTGAAACACGATTTCTGCGGTTTTAGAGTCTGAAACGAACATTTTTCGTTTACAAGGCGTATTTCAACTTGAAACACGATTTCTACGTTTTTAGAGTCTGAAATGAACATTTTTCGTTTACTCGCCTAAATCTGGTGATATTTTAAAATTGTTTAAACTTTTCAACTTTACCCTAGGTACAAACATTACGTTTGGTTAAAGTTTGATTCTACCATTTACTTTAGGTGAGATATGGTCCCAAGGCGTATTTCAACTTGAAACACGATTTCTACGTTATTAGAGTCTGAAATGAACATTTTTCGTTTACAAGGCGTATTTCAACTTGAAACACGATTTCTGCATTATTAGAGTCTGAAACGAACATTTTTCGTTTACTCGCCTAAATATAGTGATATTTTAAAATTGTTTAAACTTTTCAACTTTACCCTAGGTACAAACATTACCTTTGGTTAAACTTTGATTCTACCATTTAATTTAGGTGAGATATGGTCCCAAGGCGTATTTCAACTTGAAACACGATTTCAACGTTATTAGAGTCTGAAATGAACATTTTTCGTTTACTCGCCTAAATCTGGTGATATTTTAAAATTGTTTAAACTTTTTAACTTTACCCTAGGTACAAACATTACGTTTGGTTAAAGTTTGATTCTACCATTTACTTTAGGTGAGATATGGTCCCAAGGCGTATTTCAACTTGAAACACGATTCCTACGTTATTAGAGTCTGAAATGAACATTTTTCGTTTACTCGCCTAAATCTGGTGATATTTTAAAATTGTTTAAACTTTTTAACTTTACCCTAGGTACAAACATTACGTTTGGTTAAAGTTTGATTCTACCATTTACTTTAGGTGAGATATGGTCCCAAGGCGTATTTCAACTTGAAACACGATTTCTACGTTTTTAGAGTCTGAAATGAACATTTTTCGTTTACTCGCCTAAATCTGGTGATATTTTAAAATTGTTTAAACTTTTTAACTTTACCCTAGGTACAAACATTACGTTTGGTTAAAGTTTGATTCTACCATTTACTTTAGGTGAGATATAGTGCCAAGGCGTATTTCAACTTGAAACACGATTTCTGCGGTTTTAGAGTCTGAAATGAACATTTTTTGTTTACAGGCGTATTTCAACTTGAAACACTATTTCTGCATTATTAGAGTCTGAAACGAACATTTTTCGTTTACTCGCCTAAATATAGTGATATTTTAAAATTGTTTAAACTTTTCAACTTTACCCTAGGTACAAACATTACGTTTGGTTAAACTTTGATTCTACCATTTAATTTAGATGAGATATGGTCCCAAGGCGTATTTCAACTTGAAACACGATTTCAACGTTATTAGAGTCTGAAATGAACATTTTTCGTTTACTCGCCTAAATCTGGTGATATTTTAAAATTGTTTAAACTTTTCAACTTTACCCTAGGTACAAACATTACGTTTGGTTAAAGTTTGATTCTACCATTTACTTTAGGTGAGATATGGTCCCAAGGCGTATTTCAACTTGAAACACGATTTCTACGTTATTAGAGTCTCAAATGAACATCTTTCGTTTACAAGGCGTATTTCAACTTGAAACACGATTTCTACGTTTTTAGAGTCTGAAATGAACATTTTTCGTTTACTCGCCTAAATCTGGTGATATTTTAAAATTGTTTAAACTTTTTAACTTTACCCTAGGTACAAACATTACGTTTGGTTAAAGTTTGATTCTACCATTTACTTTAGGTGAGATATGGTCCCATGGCGTATTTCAACTTGAAACAAGATTTCTGCGGTTTTAGAGTCTGAAACGAACATATTTCGTTTAGAAGGCGTATTTCAACTTGAAACACGATTTCTACGTTTTTAGAGTCTGAAATGAACATTTTTCGTTTACTCGCCTAAATATAGTGATATTTTAAAATTGTTTAAACTTTTTAACTTTACCCTAGGGACAAACATTACGTTTGGTTAAAGTTTGATTCTACCATTTACTTTAGGTGAGATATGGTCCCAAGGCGTATTTCAACTTGAAACACGATTTCTACGTTATTAGAGTCTGAAATGAACATTTTTCGTTTACAGGCGTATTTCAACTTGAAACACTATTTCTGCATTATTAGAGTCTGAAACGAACATTTTTCGTTTACAAGGCGTATTTCAACTTGAAACACGATTTCTACGTTTTTAGAGTCTAAAATGAACATTTTTCGTTTACTCGCCTAAATCTGGTGATATTTTAAAATTGTTTAAACTTTTCAACTTTACCCTAGGTACAAACATTTTTCGTTTACAACTTGAAACACGATTTCTACGTTTTTAGAGTTTAAAATGAACATTTTTCGTTTACTCGCCTAAATCTGGTGATATTTTAAAATTGTTTAAACTTTTCAACTTTACCCTAGGTACAAACATTACGTTTGGTTAAAGTTTGATTCTACCATTTACTTTAGGTGAGATATGGTCCCAAGGCGTATTTCAACTTGAAACACGATTTCTACGTTATTAGAGTCTGAAATGAACATTTTTCGTTTACAGGCGTATTTCAACTTGAAACACTATTTCTGCATTATTAGAGTCTGAAACGAACATTTTTCGTTTACTCGCCTAAATATAGTGATATTTTAAAATTGTTTAAACTTTTCAACTTTACCCTAGGTACAAACATTACGTTTGGTTAAACTTTGATTCTACCATTTAATTTAGATGAGATATGGTCCCAAGGCGTATTTCAACTTGAAACACGATTTCAACGTTATTAGAGTCTGAAATGAACATTTTTCGTTTACTCGCCTAAATCTGGTGATATTTTAAAATTGTTTAAACTTTTCAACTTTACCCTAGGTACAAACATTACTTTTGGTTAAAGTTTGATTCTACCATTTACTTTAGGTGAGATATGGTCCCAAGGCGTATTTCAACTTGAAACACGATTTCTGCGGTTTTAGAGTCTGAAACGAACATTTTTCGTTTACAAGGCGTATTTCAACTTGAAACACGATTTCTACGTTTTTAGAGTCTGAAATGAACATTTTTCGTTTACTCACCTAAATCTGCTGATATTTTAAAATTGTTTAAACTTTTTAACTTTACCCTAGGTACAAACATTACGTTTGGTTAAAGTTTGATTCTACCATTTACTTTAGGTGAGATATGGTCCCAAGGCGTATTTCAACTTGAAACACGATTTCTACGTTATTAGAGTCTGAAATGAATATTTTTCGTTTACAAGGCGTATTTCAACTTGAAACACGATTTCTACGTTTTTAGAGTCTGAAATGAACATTTTTCGTTTACTCGCCTAAATCTGGTGATATTTTAAAATTGTTTAAACTTTTTAACTTTACCCTAGGTACAAACATTACGTTTGGTTAAAGTTTGATTCTACCATTTACTTTAGGTGAGATATGGTCCCAAGGCGTATTTCAACAAGAAACACGATTTCTGCGGTTTTAGAGTCTGAAACGAACATTTTTCGTTTTGAAGGCGTATTTCAACTTGAAACACGATTTCTACGTTTTTAGAGTCTGAAATGAACATTTTTCGTTTACTCGCCTAAATCTGGTGATATTTTAAAATTGTTTAAACTTTTCAACTTTACCCTAGGTACAAACATTACGTTTGGTTAAAGTTTGATTCTACCATTTACTTTAGGTGAGATATGGTCCCAATGCGTATTTCAACTTGAAACACGATTTCTACGTTATTAGAGTCTGAAATGAACATTTTTCGTTTACAAGGCGTATTTCAACTTGAAACACGATTTCTACGTTATTAGAGTCTGAAATGAACATTTTTCGTTTACAAGGCGTATTTCAACTTGAAACACGATTTCTACGTTATTAGAGTCTGAAACGAACATTTTTCGTTTACTCGCCTAAATATAGTGATATTTTAAAATTGTTTAAACTTTTCAACTTTACCCTAGGTACAAACATTACGTTTGGTTAAACTTTGATTCTACCATTTAATTTAGGTGAGATATGGTCCCAAGGCGTATTTCAACTTGAATCACGATTTCAACGTTATTAGAGTCTGAAATGAACATTTTTCGTTTACTCGCCTAAATCTGGTGATATTTTAAAATTGTTTAAACTTTTCAACTTTACCCTAGGTACAAACAATAAGTTTGGTTAAAGTTTGATTCTACCATTTAATTTAGGTAAAATATGGTCCCAAGGCGTATTTCAACTTGAAACACGATTTCTACGTTTTTAGAGTCTGAAAAGAACATTTTTCGTTTACTCGCCTAAATATAGTGATATTTTAAAATTGTTTAAACTTTTTAACTTTACCCTAGGTACAAACATTACGTTTGGTTAAAGTTTGATTCTACCATTTACTTTAGGTGAGATATGGTACCAAGGCGTATTTCAACTTGAAACACGATTTCTGCGGTTTTAGAGTCTGAAATGAACATTTTTCGTTTACTCGCCTAAATATAGTGATATTTTACATTTGTTTAAACTTTTTAACTTTACCCTAGGGACAAACATTACGTTTGGTTAAAGTTTGATTCTACCATTTACTTTAGGTGAGATATGGTCCCAAGGCGTATTTCAACTTGAAACACGATTTCAGCGGTTTTAGAGTCTGAAACGAAAATTTTTCGTTTACAAGGCGTATTTCAACTTGAAACACGATTTCTACGTTTTTAGAGTCTAAAATGAACATTTTTCGTTTACTCGCCTAAATCTGGTGATATTTTAAAATTGTTTAAACTTTTCAACTTTACCCTAGGTACAAACATTACGTTTGGTTAAAGTTTGATTCTACCATTTACTTTAGGTGAGATATGGTCCCAAGGCGTATTTCAACTTGAAACACGATTTCAGCGGTTTTAGAGTCTGAAACGAACATTTTTCGTTTACAAGGCGTATTTCAACTTGAAACACGATTTCTACGTTTTTAGAGTCTAAAATGAACATTTTTCGTTTACTCGCCTAAATCTGGTGATATTTTAAAATTGTTTTAACTTTTCAACTTTACCCTAGGTACAAACAATAAGTTTGGTTAAAGTTTGATTCTACCATTTAATTTAGGTAAAATATGGTCCCAAGGCGTATTTCAACTTGAAACACGATTTCTACGTTTTTAGAGTCTGAAATGAACATTTTTCGTTTACTCGCCTAAATATAGTGATATTTTAAAATTGTTTAAACTTTTTAACTTTACCCTAGGTACAAACATTACGTTTGTTTAAAGTTTGATTCTACCATTTACTTTAGGTGAGATATGGTACCAAGACGTATTTCAACTTGAAACACGATTTCTACGTTTTTAGAGTCTGAAATGAACATTTTTCGTTTACTCGCCTAAATCTGGTGATATTTTAAAATTGTTTAAACTTTTTAATTTTACCCTAGGTACAAACATTACGTTTGGTTAAAGTTTGATTCTACCATTTACTTTAGGTGAGATATGGTGCCAAGGCGTATTTCAACTTGAAACACGATTTCTGCGGTTTTAGAGTCTGAGACGAACAATTTTCGTTTACTCGCCTAAATATAGTGATATTTTAAAATTGTTTAAACTTTTTAACTTTACCCTAGGTACAAACATTACGTTTGGTTAAAGTTTGATTCTACCATTTAATTTAGGTAAAATATGGTCCCAAGGCGTATTTCAACTTGAAACACGATTTCTACGTTTTTAGAGTCTGAAATGAACATTTTTGTTTACTCGCCTAAATATAGTGATATTTTAAAATTGTTTAAACTTTTTAACTTTACCCTAGGTACAAACATTACGTTTGTTTAAAGTTTGATTCTACCATTTACTTTAGGTGAGATATGGTACCAAGACGTATTTCAACTTGAAACACGATTTCTACGTTTTTAGAGTCTGAAATGAACATTTTTCGTTTACTCGCCTAAATCTGGTGATATTTTAAAATTGTTTAAACTTTTTAATTTTACCCTAGGTACAAACATTACGTTTGGTTAAAGTTTGATTCTACCATTTACTTTAGGTGAGATATGGTGCCAAGGCGTATTTCAACTTGAAACACGATTTCTGCTGTTTTAGAGTCTGAAACGAACATTTTTCGTTTACAAGGCGTATTTCAACTTGAAACACGATTTCTACGTTTTTAGAGTCTGAAATGAACATTTTTCGTTTACTCGCCTAAATATAGTGATATTTTAAAATTGTTTAAACTTTTTAACTTTACCCTAGGTACAAACATTACGTTTGTTTAAAGTTTGATTCTACCATTTACTTTAGGTGAGATATGGTACCAAGGCGTATTTCAACTTGAAACACGATTTCTGCGGTTTTAGAGTCTGAGACGAACAGTTTTCGTTTACTCGCCTAAATATAGTGATATTTTAAAATTGTTTAAACTTGTTAACTTTACCCTAGGTACAAACATTACGTTTGGTTAAAGTTTGATTCTACCATTTAATTTAGGTAAAATATGGTCCCAAGGCGTATTTCAACTTGAAACACGAGTTCTACGTTTTTAGAGTCTGAAATGAACATTTTTCGTTTACTCGCCTAAATATAGTGATATTTTAAAATTGTTTAAACTTTTTAACTTTACCCTAGGTACAAACATTACGTTTGTTTAAAGTTTGATTCTACCATTTACTTTAGGTGAGATATGGTACCAAGACGTATTTCAACTTGAAACACGATTTCTACGTTTTTAGAGTCTGAAATGAACATTTTTCGTTTACTCGCCTAAGTCTGGTGATATTTTAAAATTGTTTAAACTTTTTAATTTTACCCTAGGTACAAACATTACGTTTGGTTAAAGTTTGATTCTACCATTTACTTTAGGTGAGATATGGTGCCAAGGCGTATTTCAACTTGAAACACGATTTCTGCGGTTTTAGAGTCTGAAACGAACATTTTTCGTTTACAAGGCGTATTTCAACTTGAAACACGATTTCTACGTTTTTAGAGTCTGAAATGAACATTTTTCGTTTACTCGCCTAAATATAGTGATATTTTAAAATTGTTTAAACTTTTTAACTTTACCCTAGGTACAAACATTACGTTTGGTTAAAGTTTGATTCTACCATTTACTTTAGGTGAGATATGGTACCAAGGCGTATTTCAACTTGAAACACGATTTCTGCGGTTTTAGAGTCTGAGACGAACATTTTTCGTTTACTCGCCTAAATATAGTGATATTTTAAAATTGTTTAAACTTTTTAACTTTACCCTAGGTACAAACATTACGTTTGGTTAAAGTTTGATTCTACCATTTACTTTAGGTGAGATATGGTCCCAAGGCGTATTTCAACTTGAAACACGATTTCTACGTTATTAGAGTCTGAAACGAATATTTTTCGTTTACAAGGCGTATTTCAACTTGAAACACGATTTCTACGTTTTTAGAGTCTGAAATGAACATTTTTCGTTTACACGCCTAAATATAGTGATATTTTAAAATTGTTTAAACTTTTTAACTTTACCCTAGGGACAAACATTACGTTTGGTTAAAGTTTGATTCTACCATTTACTTTAGGTGACATATGGTCCCAAGGCGTATTTCAACTTGAAACACGATTTCAACGTTATTAGAGTCTGAAATGAACATTTTTCGTTTACTCGCCTAAATCTGGTGATATTTTAAAATTGTTTTAACTTTTCAACTTTACCCTAGGTACAAACAATAAGTTTGGTTAAAGTTTGATTCTACCATTTAATTTAGGTCCCAAGGCGTATTTCAACTTGAAACACGATTTCTACGTTTTTAGAGTCTGAAATGAACATTTTTCGTTTACTCGCCT
The DNA here is from genome assembly GCA_947425015.1 of Pterostichus niger. Taxonomy (NCBI): domain Eukaryota; kingdom Metazoa; phylum Arthropoda; class Insecta; order Coleoptera; family Carabidae; genus Pterostichus; species Pterostichus niger. The sequence goes on from CANDYQ010000119.1 coordinate 47,878, forward strand.
GAATATAGTGATATTTTAAAATTGTTTAAACTTTTTAACTTTACCCTAGGTACAAACATTACGTTTGTTTAAAGTTTGATTCTACCATTTACTTTAGGTGAGATATGGTACCAAGACGTATTTCAACTTGAAACACGATTTCTACGTTTTTAGAGTCTGAAATGAACATTTTTCGTTTACTCGCCTAAATATAGTGATATTTTAAAATTGTTTAAACTTTTTAACTTTACCCTAGGGACAAACATTACGTTTGGTTAAAGTTTGATTCTACCATTTACTTTAGGTGACATATGGTCCCAAGGCGTATTTCAACTTGAAACACGATTTCTACGTTATTAGAGTCTGAAACGAATATTTTTCGTTTACAAGGCGTATTTCAACTTGAAACACGATTTCTACGTTTTTAGAGTCTGAAATGAACATTTTTCGTTTACTCGCCTAAATATAGTGATATTTTAAAATTGTTTAAACTTTTTAACTTTACCCTAGGGACAAACATTACGTTTGGTTAAAGTTTGATTCTACCATTTACTTTAGGTGACATATGGTCCCAAGGCGTATTTCAACTTGAAACACGATTTCAACGTTATTAGAGTCTGAAATGAACATTTTTCGTTTACTCGCCTAAATCTGGTGATATTTTAAAATTGTTTTAACTTTTCAACTTTACCCTAGGTACAAACAATAAGTTTGGTTAAAGTTTGATTCTACCATTTAATTTAGGTAAAATATGGTCCCAAGGCGTATTTCAACTTGAAACACGATTTCTACGTTTTTAGAGTCTGAAATGAACATTTTTCGTTTACTCGCCTAAATATAGTGATATTTTAAAATTGTTTAAACTTTTTAACTTTACCCTAGGTACAAACATTACGTTTGGTTAAAGTTTGATTCTACCATTTACTTTAGGTGAGATATGGTCCCAAGGCGTATTTCAACTTGAAACACGATTTCTACGTTTTTAGAGTCTGAAATGAACATTTTTCGTTTACTCGCCTAAATCTGGTGATATTTTAAAATTGTTTTAACTTTTCAACTTTACCCTAGGTACAAACAATAAGTTTGGTTAAAGTTTGATTCTACCATTTAATTTAGGTCCCAAGGCGTATTTCAACTTGAAACACGATTTCTACGTTTTTAGAGTCTGAAATGAACATTTTTCGTTTACTCGCCTGAATATAGTGATATTTTAAAATTGTTTAAACTTTTTAACTTTACCCTAGGTACAAACATTACGTTTGTTTAAAGTTTGATTCTACCATTTACTTTAGGTGAGATATGGTACCAAGACGTATTTCAACTTGAAACACGATTTCTACGTTTTTAGAGTCTGAAATGAACATTTTTCGTTTACTCGCCTAAATATAGTGATATTTTAAAATTGTTTAAACTTTTTAACTTTACCCTAGGGACAAACATTACGTTTGGTTAAAGTTTGATTCTACCATTTACTTTAGGTGACATATGGTCCCAAGGCGTATTTCAACTTGAAACACGATTTCTACGTTATTAGAGTCTGAAACGAATATTTTTCGTTTACAAGGCGTATTTCAACTTGAAACACGATTTCTACGTTTTTAGAGTCTGAAATGAACATTTTTCGTTTACTCGCCTAAATATAGTGATATTTTAAAATTGTTTAAACTTTTTAACTTTACCCTAGGGACAAACATTACGTTTGGTTAAAGTTTGATTCTACCATTTACTTTAGGTGACATATGGTCCCAAGGCGTATTTCAACTTGAAACACGATTTCAACGTTATTAGAGTCTGAAATGAACATTTTTCGTTTACTCGCCTAAATCTGGTGATATTTTAAAATTGTTTTAACTTTTCAACTTTACCCTAGGTACAAACAATAAGTTTGGTTAAAGTTTGATTCTACCATTTAATTTAGGTAAAATATGGTCCCAAGGCGTATTTCAACTTGAAACACGATTTCTACGTTTTTAGAGTCTGAAATGAACATTTTTCGTTTACTCGCCTAAATATAGTGATATTTTAAAATTGTTTAAACTTTTTAACTTTACCCTAGGTACAAACATTACGTTTGGTTAAAGTTTGATTCTACCATTTACTTTAGGTGAGATATGGTCCCAAGGCGTATTTCAACTTGAAACACGATTTCTACGTTTTTAGAGTCTGAAATGAACATTTTTCGTTTACTCGCCTAAATATAGTGATATTTTAAAATTGTTTAAACTTTTCAACTTTACCCTAGGTACAAACATTACGTTTGGTTAAAGTTTGATTCTACCATTTACTTTAGGTGAGATATGGTCCCAAGGCGTATTTCAACTTGAAACACGATTTCTACGTTATTAGAGTCTGAAACGAATATTTTTCGTTTACAAGGCGTATTTCAACTTGAAACACGATTTCTACGTTTTTAGAGTCTGAAATGAACATTTTTCGTTTACTCGCCTAAATATAGTGATATTTTAAAATTGTTTAAACTTTTTAACTTTACCCTAGGGACAAACATTACGTTTGGTTAAAGTTTGATTCTACCATTTACTTTAGGTGACATATGGTCCCAAGGCGTATTTCAACTTGAAACACGATTTCAACGTTATTAGAGTCTGAAATGAACATTTTTCGTTTACTCGCCTAAATCTGGTGATATTTTAAAATTGTTTTAACTTTTCAACTTTACCCTAGGTACAAACAATAAGTTTGGTTAAAGTTTGATTCTACCATTTAATTTAGGTAAAATATGGTCCCAAGGCGTATTTCAACTTGAAACACGATTTCTACGTTTTTAGAGTCTGAAATGAACATTTTTCGTTTACTCGCCTAAATATAGTGATATTTTAAAATTGTTTAAACTTTTCAACTTTACCCTAGGTACAAACATTACGTTTGTTTAAAGTTTGATTCTACCATTTACTTTAGGTGAGATAAGGTACCAAGGCGTATTTCAACTTGAAACACGATTTCTGCGGTTTTAGAGTCTGAGACGAACAATTTTCGTTTACTCGCCTAAATATAGTGATATTTTAAAATTGTTTAAACTTTTTAACTTTACCCTAGGTACAAACATTACGTTTGGTTAAAGTTTGATTCTACCATTTAATTTAGGTAAAATATGGTCCCAAGGCGTATTTCAACTTGAAACACGATTTCTAAGTTTTTAGAGTCTGAAATGAACATTTTTCGTTTACTCGCCTAAATATAGTGATATTTTAAAATTGTTTAAACTTTTTAACTTTACCCTAGGTACAAACATTACGTTTGTTTAAAGTTTGATTCTACCATTTACTTTAGGTGAGATATGGTACCAAGACGTATTTCAACTTGAAACACGATTTCTGCGGTTTTAGAGTCTGAAACGAACATTTTTCGTTTACAAGGCGTATTTCAACTTGAAACACGATTTCTACGTTTTTAGAGTCTGAAATGAACATTTTTCGTTTACTCGCCTAAATCTGGTGATATTTTAAAATTGTTTAAACTTTACCCTAGGTACAAACATTACGTTTGTTTAAAGTTTGATTCTACCATTTACTTTAGGTGAGATATGGTACCAAGGCGTATTTCAACTTGAAACACGATTTCTACGTTTTTAGAGTCTGAAATGAACATTTTTCGTTTACTCGCCTAAATCTGGTGATATTTTAAAATTGTTTAAACTTTTTAATTTTACCCTAGGTACAAACATTACGTTTGGTTAAAGTTTGATTCTACCATTTAATTTAGGTGAGATATGGTGCCAAGGCGTATTTCAACTTGAAACACGATTTCTGCGGTTTTAGAGTCTGAGACGAACAATTTTCGTTTACTCGCCTAAATATAGTGATATTTTAAAATTGTTTAAACTTTTTAACTTTACCCTAGGTACAAACATTACGTTTGGTTAAAGTTTGATTCTACCATTTACTTTAGGTGAGATAAGGTACCAAGGCGTATTTCAACTTGAAACACGATTTCTGCGGTTTTAGAGTCTGAGACGAACAATTTTCGTTTACTCGCCTAAATATAGTGATATTTTAAAATTGTTTAAACGTTTTAACTTTACCCTAGGTACAAACATTACGTTTGGTTAAAGTTTGATTCTACCATTTAATTTAGGTAAAATATGGTCCCAAGGCGTATTTCAACTTGAAACACGATTTCTACGTTTTTAGAGTCTGAAATGAACATTTTTCGTTTACTCGCCTAAATATAGTGATATTTTAAAATTGTTTCAACTTTTTAACTTTACCCTAGGTACAAACATTACGTTTGTTTAAAGTTTGATTCTACCATTTACTTTAGGTGAGATATGGTACCAAGACGTATTTCAACTTGAAACACGATTTCTACGTTTTTAGAGTCTGAAATGAACATTTTTCGTTTACTCGCCTAAATATAGTGATATTTTAAAATTGTTTAAACTTTTTAACTTTACCCTAGGGACAAACATTACGTTTGGTTAAAGTTTGATTCTACCATTTACTTTAGGTGACATATGGTCCCAAGGCGTATTTCAACTTGAAACACGATTTCAACGTTATTAGAGTCTGAAATGAACATTTTTCGTTTACTCGCCTAAATCTGGTGATATTTTAAAATTGTTTTAACTTTTCAACTTTACCCTAGGTACAAACAATAAGTTTGGTTAAAGTTTGATTCTACCATTTAATTTAGGTAAAATATGGTCCCAAGGCGTATTTCAACTTGAAACACGATTTCTACGTTTTTAGAGTCTGAAATGAACATTTTTCGTTTACTCGCCTAAATATAGTGATATTTTAAAATTGTTTAAACTTTTCAACTTTACCCTAGGTACAAACATTACGTTTGTTTAAAGTTTGATTCTACCATTTACTTTAGGTGAGATAAGGTACCAAGGCGTATTTCAACTTGAAACACGATTTCTGCGGTTTTAGAGTCTGAGACGAACAATTTTCGTTTACTCGCCTAAATATAGTGATATTTTAAAATTGTTTAAACTTTTTAACTTTACCCTAGGTACAAACATTACGTTTGGTTAAAGTTTGATTCTACCATTTAATTTAGGTAAAATATGGTCCCAAGGCGTATTTCAACTTGAAACACGATTTCTAAGTTTTTAGAGTCTGAAATGAACATTTTTCGTTTACTCGCCTAAATATAGTGATATTTTAAAATTGTTTAAACTTTTTAACTTTACCCTAGGTACAAACATTACGTTTGTTTAAAGTTTGATTCTACCATTTACTTTAGGTGAGATATGGTACCAAGACGTATTTCAACTTGAAACACGATTTCTGCGGTTTTAGAGTCTGAAACGAACATTTTTCGTTTACAAGGCGTATTTCAACTTGAAACACGATTTCTACGTTTTTAGAGTCTGAAATGAACATTTTTCGTTTACTCGCCTAAATCTGGTGATATTTTAAAATTGTTTAAACTTTACCCTAGGTACAAACATTACGTTTGTTTAAAGTTTGATTCTACCATTTACTTTAGGTGAGATATGGTACCAAGGCGTATTTCAACTTGAAACACGATTTCTACGTTTTTAGAGTCTGAAATGAACATTTTTCGTTTACTCGCCTAAATCTGGTGATATTTTAAAATTGTTTAAACTTTTTAATTTTACCCTAGGTACAAACATTACGTTTGGTTAAAGTTTGATTCTACCATTTAATTTAGGTGAGATATGGTGCCAAGGCGTATTTCAACTTGAAACACGATTTCTGCGGTTTTAGAGTCTGAGACGAACAATTTTCGTTTACTCGCCTAAATATAGTGATATTTTAAAATTGTTTAAACTTTTTAACTTTACCCTAGGTACAAACATTACGTTTGGTTAAAGTTTGATTCTACCATTTACTTTAGGTGAGATAAGGTACCAAGGCGTATTTCAACTTGAAACACGATTTCTGCGGTTTTAGAGTCTGAGACGAACAATTTTCGTTTACTCGCCTAAATATAGTGATATTTTAAAATTGTTTAAACGTTTTAACTTTACCCTAGGTACAAACATTACGTTTGGTTAAAGTTTGATTCTACCATTTAATTTAGGTAAAATATGGTCCCAAGGCGTATTTCAACTTGAAACACGATTTCTACGTTTTTAGAGTCTGAAATGAACATTTTTCGTTTACTCGCCTAAATATAGTGATATTTTAAAATTGTTTCAACTTTTTAACTTTACCCTAGGTACAAACATTACGTTTGTTTAAAGTTTGATTCTACCATTTACTTTAGGTGAGATATGGTACCAAGACGTATTTCAACTTGAAACACGATTTCTGCGGTTTTAGAGTCTGAAACGAACATTTTTCGTTTACAAGGCGTATTTCAACTTGAAACACGATTTCTACGTTTTTAGAGTCTGAAATGAACATTTTTCGTTTACTCGCCTAAATCTGGTGATATTTTAAAATTGTTTAAACTTTTTAACTTTACCCTAGGTACAAACATTACGTTTGGTTAAAGTTTGATTCTACCATTTACTTTAGGTGAGATATGGTACCAAGGCGTATTTCAACTTGAAACACGATTTCTGCGGTTTTAGAGTCTGAGACGAACATTTTTCGTTTACTCGCCTAAATATAGTGATATTTTAATATTGTTTAAACTTTTTAACTTTACCCTTGGTACAAACATTACGTTTGGTTAAAGTTTGATTCTACCATTTACTTTAGGTGAGATATGGTCCCAAGGCGTATTTCAACTTGAAACACGATTTCTACGTTATTAGAGTCTGAAACGAATATTTTTCGTTTACAAGGCGTATTTCAACTTGAAACACGATTTCTACGTTTTTAGAGTCTGAAATGAACATTTTTCGTTTACTCGCCTAAATATAGTGATATTTTAAAATTGTTTAAACTTTTCAACTTTACCCTAGGTACAAACATTACGTTTGGTTAAAGTTTGATTCTACCATTTACTTTAGGTGAGATATGGTGCCAAGGCGTATTTCAACTTGAAACACGATTTCTGCGGTTTTAGAGTCTGAAACGAACATTTTTCGTTTACAAGGCGTATTTCAACTTGAAACACGATTTCTACGTTTTTAGAGTCTGAAATGAACATTTTTCGTTTACTCGCCTAAATCTGGTGATATTTTAAAATTGTTTAAACTTTTTAACTTTACCCTAGGTACAAACATTACGTTTGGTTAAAGTTTGATTCTACCATTTACTTTAGGTGAGATATGGTGCCAAGGCGTATTTCAACTTGAAACACGATATCTGCGGTTTTAGAGTCTGAAACGAACATTTTTCGTTTACAAGGCGTATTTCAACTTGAAACACGATTTCTACGTTTTTAGAGTCTGAAATGAACATTTTTCGTTTACTCGCCTAAATATAGTGATATTTTAAAATTGTTTAAACTTTTTAACTTTACCCTAGGTACAAACATTACGTTTGTTTAAAGTTTGATTCTACCATTTACTTTAGGTGAGATATGGTACCAAGACGTATTTCAACTTGAAACACGATTTCTACGTTTTTAGAGTCTGAAATGAACATTTTTCGTTTAAATCTGGTGATATTTTAAAATTGTTTAAACTTTTTAATTTTACCCTAGGTACAAACATTACGTTTGGTTAAAGTTTGATTCTACCATTTACTTTAGGTGAGATATGGTGCCAAGGCGTATTTCAACTTGAAACACGATTTCTGCGGTTTTAGAGTCTGAGACGAACAATTTTCGTTTACTCGCCTAAATATAGTGATATTTTAAAATTGTTTAAACTTTTTAACTTTACCCTAGGTACAAACATTACGTTTGGTTAAAGTTTGATTCTACCATTTAATTTAGGTAAAATATGGTCCCAAGGCGTATTTCAACTTGAAACACGATTTCTACGTTTTTAGAGTCTGAAATGAACATTTTTCGTTTACTCGCCTAAATATAGTGATATTTTAAAATTGTTTAAACTTTTTAACTTTACCCTAGGTACAAACATTACGTTTGTTTAAAGTTTGATTCTACCATTTACTTTAGGTGAGATATGGTGCCAAGGCGTATTTCAACTTGAAACACGATTTCTACGTTTTTAGAGTCTGAAATGAACATTTTTCGTTTACTCGCCTAAATATAGTGATATTTTAATATTGTTTAAACTTTTTAACTTTACCCTTGGTACAAACATTACGTTTGGTTAAAGTTTGATTCTACCATTTACTTTAGGTGAGATATGGTCCCAAGGCGTATTTCAACTTGAAACACGATTTCTACGTTATTAGAGTCTGAAACGAATATTTTTCGTTTACAAGGCGTATTTCAACTTGAAACACGATTTCTACGTTTTTAGAGTCTGAAATGAACATTTTTCGTTTACTCGCCTAAATATAGTGATATTTTAAAATTGTTTAAACTTTTTAACTTTACCCTAGGGACAAACATTACGTTTGGTTAAAGTTTGATTCTACCATTTACTTTAGGTGACATATGGTCCCAAGGCGTATTTCAACTTGAAACACGATTTCAACGTTATTAGAGTCTGAAATGAACATTTTTCGTTTACTCGCCTAAATCTGGTGATATTTTAAAATTGTTTTAACTTTTCAACTTTACCCTAGGTACAAACAATAAGTTTGGTTAAAGTTTGATTCTACCATTTAATTTAGGTAAAATATGGTCCCAAGGCGTATTTCAACTTGAAACACGATTTCTACGTTTTTAGAGTCTGAAATGAACATTTTTCGTTTACTCGCCTAAATATAGTGATATTTTAAAATTGTTTAAACTTTTTAACTTTACCCTAGGTACAAACATTACGTTTGGTTAAAGTTTGATTCTACCATTTAATTTAGGTAAAATATGGTCCCAAGGCGTATTTCAACTTGAAACACGATTTCTACGTTTTTAGAGTCTGAAATGAACATTTTTCGTTTACTCGCCTAAATATAGTGATATTTTAAAATTGTTTAAACTTTTTAACTTTACCCTAGGTACAAACATTACGTTTGTTTAAAGTTTGATTCTACCATTTACTTTAGGTGAGATATGGTACCAAGACGTATTTCAACTTGAAACACGATTTCTACGTTTTTAGAGTCTGAAATGAACATTTTTCGTTTACTCGCCTAAATATAGTGATATTTTAAAATTGTTTAAACTTTTTAACTTTACCCTAGGGACAAACATTACGTTTGGTTAAAGTTTGATTCTACCATTTACTTTAGGTGACATATGGTCCCAAGGCGTATTTCAACTTGAAACACGATTTCTACGTTATTAGAGTCTGAAACGAATATTTTTCGTTTACAAGGCGTATTTCAACTTGAAACACGATTTCTACGTTTTTAGAGTCTGAAATGAACATTTTTCGTTTACTCGCCTAAATCTGGTGATATTTTAAAATTGTTTAAACTTTTTAACTTTACCCTAGGTACAAACATTACGTTTGGTTAAAGTTTGATTCTACCATTTACTTTAGGTGAGATATGGTACCAAGGCGTATTTCAACTTGAAACACGATTTCTGCGGTTTTAGAGTCTGAGACGAACATTTTTCGTTTACTCGCCTAAATATAGTGATATTTTAATATTGTTTAAACTTTTTAACTTTACCCTTGGTACAAACATTACGTTTGGTTAAAGTTTGATTCTACCATTTACTTTAGGTGAGATATGGTCCCAAGGCGTATTTCAACTTGAAACACGATTTCTACGTTATTAGAGTCTGAAACGAATATTTTTCGTTTACAAGGCGTATTTCAACTTGAAACACGATTTCTACGTTTTTAGAGTCTGAAATGAACATTTTTCGTTTACTCGCCTAAATATAGTGATATTTTAAAATTGTTTAAACTTTTTAACTTTACCCTAGGGACAAACATTACGTTTGGTTAAAGTTTGATTCTACCATTTACTTTAGGTGAGATATGGTACCAAGACGTATTTCAACTTGAAACACGATTTCTGCGGTTTTAGAGTCTGAAACGAACATTTTTCGTTTACAAGGCGTATTTCAACTTGAAACACGATTTCTACGTTTTTAGAGTCTGAAATGAACATTTTTCGTTTACTCGCCTAAATCTGGTGATATTTTAAAATTGTTTAAACTTTTTAACTTTACCCTAGGTACAAACATTACGTTTGGTTAAAGTTTGATTCTACCATTTACTTTAGGTGAGATATGGTACCAAGGCGTATTTCAACTTGAAACACGATTTCTGCGGTTTTAGAGTCTGAGACGAACATTTTTCGTTTACTCGCCTAAATATAGTGATATTTTAATATTGTTTAAACTTTTTAACTTTACCCTTGGTACAAACATTACGTTTGGTTAAAGTTTGATTCTACCATTTACTTTAGGTGAGATATGGTCCCAAGGCGTATTTCAACTTGAAACACGATTTCTACGTTATTAGAGTCTGAAACGAATATTTTTCGTTTACAAGGCGTATTTCAACTTGAAACACGATTTCTACGTTTTTAGAGTCTGAAATGAACATTTTTCGTTTACTCGCCTAAATATAGTGATATTTTAAAATTGTTTAAACTTTTCAACTTTACCCTAGGTACAAACATTACGTTTGGTTAAAGTTTGATTCTACCATTTACTTTAGGTGAGATATGGTGCCAAGGCGTATTTCAACTTGAAACACGATTTCTGCGGTTTTAGAGTCTGAAACGAACATTTTTCGTTTACAAGGCGTATTTCAACTTGAAACACGATTTCTACGTTTTTAGAGTCTGAAATGAACATTTTTCGTTTACTCGCCTAAATCTGGTGATATTTTAAAATTGTTTAAACTTTTTAACTTTACCCTAGGTACAAACATTACGTTTGGTTAAAGTTTGATTCTACCATTTACTTTAGGTGAGATATGGTGCCAAGGCGTATTTCAACTTGAAACACGATATCTGCGGTTTTAGAGTCTGAAACGAACATTTTTCGTTTACAAGGCGTATTTCAACTTGAAACACGATTTCTACGTTTTTAGAGTCTGAAATGAACATTTTTCGTTTACTCGCCTAAATATAGTGATATTTTAAAATTGTTTAAACTTTTTAACTTTACCCTAGGTACAAACATTACGTTTGTTTAAAGTTTGATTCTACCATTTACTTTAGGTGAGATATGGTACCAAGACGTATTTCAACTTGAAACACGATTTCTACGTTTTTAGAGTCTGAAATGAACATTTTTCGTTTAAATCTGGTGATATTTTAAAATTGTTTAAACTTTTTAATTTTACCCTAGGTACAAACATTACGTTTGGTTAAAGTTTGATTCTACCATTTACTTTAGGTGAGATATGGTGCCAAGGCGTATTTCAACTTGAAACACGATTTCTGCGGTTTTAGAGTCTGAGACGAACAATTTTCGTTTACTCGCCTAAATATAGTGATATTTTAAAATTGTTTAAACTTTTTAACTTTACCCTAGGTACAAACATTACGTTTGGTTAAAGTTTGATTCTACCATTTAATTTAGGTAAAATATGGTCCCAAGGCGTATTTCAACTTGAAACACGATTTCTACGTTTTTAGAGTCTGAAATGAACATTTTTCGTTTACTCGCCTAAATATAGTGATATTTTAAAATTGTTTAAACTTTTTAACTTTACCCTAGGTACAAACATTACGTTTGTTTAAAGTTTGATTCTACCATTTACTTTAGGTGAGATATGGTGCCAAGGCGTATTTCAACTTGAAACACGATTTCTACGTTTTTAGAGTCTGAAATGAACATTTTTCGTTTACTCGCCTAAATATAGTGATATTTTAAAATTGTTTAAACTTTTTAACTTTACCCTTGGTACAAACATTACGTTTGGTTAAAGTTTGATTCTACCATTTACTTTAGGTGACATATGGTCCCAAGGCGTATTTCAACTTGAAACACGATTTCAACGTTATTAGAGTCTGAAATGAACATTTTTCGTTTACTCGCCTAAATCTGGTGATATTTTAAAATTGTTTTAACTTTTCAACTTTACCCTAGGTACAAACAATAAGTTTGGTTAAAGTTTGATTCTACCATTTAATTTAGGTAAAATATGGTCCCAAGGCGTATTTCAACTTGAAACACGATTTCTACGTTTTTAGAGTCTGAAATGAACATTTTTCGTTTACTCGCCTAAATATAGTGATATTTTAAAATTGTTTAAACTTTTTAACTTTACCCTAGGTACAAACATTACGTTTGGTTAAAGTTTGATTCTACCATTTAATTTAGGTAAAATATGGTCCCAAGGCGTATTTCAACTTGAAACACGATTTCTACGTTTTTAGAGTCTGAAATGAACATTTTTCGTTTACTCGCCTAAATATAGTGATATTTTAAAATTGTTTAAACTTTTTAACTTTACCCTAGGTACAAACATTACGTTTGTTTAAAGTTTGATTCTACCATTTACTTTAGGTGAGATATGGTACCAAGACGTATTTCAACTTGAAACACGATTTCTACGTTTTTAGAGTCTGAAATGAACATTTTTCGTTTACTCGCCTAAATATAGTGATATTTTAAAATTGTTTAAACTTTTTAACTTTACCCTAGGGACAAACATTACGTTTGGTTAAAGTTTGATTCTACCATTTACTTTAGGTGACATATGGTCCCAAGGCGTATTTCAACTTGAAACACGATTTCTACGTTATTAGAGTCTGAAACGAATATTTTTCGTTTACAAGGCGTATTTCAACTTGAAACACGATTTCTACGTTTTTAGAGTCTGAAATGAACATTTTTCGTTTACTCGCCTAAATATAGTGATATTTTAAAATTGTTTAAACTTTTTAACTTTACCCTAGGGACAAACATTACGTTTGGTTAAAGTTTGATTCTACCATTTACTTTAGGTGACATATGGTCCCAAGGCGTATTTCAACTTGAAACACGATTTCAACGTTATTAGAGTCTGAAATGAACATTTTTCGTTTACTCGCCTAAATCTGGTGATATTTTAAAATTGTTTTAACTTTTCAACTTTACCCTAGGTACAAACAATAAGTTTGGTTAAAGTTTGATTCTACCATTTAATTTAGGTAAAATATGGTCCCAAGGCGTATTTCAACTTGAAACACGATTTCTACGTTTTTAGAGTCTGAAATGAACATTTTTCGTTTACTCGCCTAAATATAGTGATATTTTAAAATTGTTTAAACTTTTTAACTTTACCCTAGGTACAAACATTACGTTTGGTTAAAGTTTGATTCTACCATTTACTTTAGGTGAGATATGGTCCCAAGGCGTATTTCAACTTGAAACACGATTTCTACGTTTTTAGAGTCTGAAATGAACATTTTTCGTTTACTCGCCTAAATATAGTGATATTTTAAAATTGTTTAAACTTTTCAACTTTACCCTAGGTACAAACATTACGTTTGGTTAAAGTTTGATTCTACCATTTACTTTAGGTGAGATATGGTCCCAAGGCGTATTTCAACTTGAAACACGATTTCTACGTTATTAGAGTCTGAAACGAATATTTTTCGTTTACAAGGCGTATTTCAACTTGAAACACGATTTCTACGTTTTTAGAGTCTGAAATGAACATTTTTCGTTTACTCGCCTAAATATAGTGATATTTTAAAATTGTTTAAACTTTTTAACTTTACCCTAGGGACAAACATTACGTTTGGTTAAAGTTTGATTCTACCATTTACTTTAGGTGACATATGGTCCCAAGGCGTATTTCAACTTGAAACACGATTTCAACGTTATTAGAGTCTGAAATGAACATTTTTCGTTTACTCGCCTAAATCTGGTGATATTTTAAAATTGTTTTAACTTTTCAACTTTACCCTAGGTACAAACAATAAGTTTGGTTAAAGTTTGATTCTACCATTTAATTTAGGTAAAATATGGTCCCAAGGCGTATTTCAACTTGAAACACGATTTCTACGTTTTTAGAGTCTGAAATGAACATTTTTCGTTTACTCGCCTAAATATAGTGATATTTTAAAATTGTTTAAACTTTTCAACTTTACCCTAGGTACAAACATTACGTTTGTTTAAAGTTTGATTCTACCATTTACTTTAGGTGAGATAAGGTACCAAGGCGTATTTCAACTTGAAACACGATTTCTGCGGTTTTAGAGTCTGAGACGAACAATTTTCGTTTACTCGCCTAAATATAGTGATATTTTAAAATTGTTTAAACTTTTTAACTTTACCCTAGGTACAAACATTACGTTTGGTTAAAGTTTGATTCTACCATTTAATTTAGGTAAAATATGGTCCCAAGGCGTATTTCAACTTGAAACACGATTTCTAAGTTTTTAGAGTCTGAAATGAACATTTTTCGTTTACTCGCCTAAATATAGTGATATTTTAAAATTGTTTAAACTTTTTAACTTTACCCTAGGTACAAACATTACGTTTGTTTAAAGTTTGATTCTACCATTTACTTTAGGTGAGATATGGTACCAAGACGTATTTCAACTTGAAACACGATTTCTGCGGTTTTAGAGTCTGAAACGAACATTTTTCGTTTACAAGGCGTATTTCAACTTGAAACACGATTTCTACGTTTTTAGAGTCTGAAATGAACATTTTTCGTTTACTCGCCTAAATCTGGTGATATTTTAAAATTGTTTAAACTTTACCCTAGGTACAAACATTACGTTTGTTTAAAGTTTGATTCTACCATTTACTTTAGGTGAGATATGGTACCAAGGCGTATTTCAACTTGAAACACGATTTCTACGTTTTTAGAGTCTGAAATGAACATTTTTCGTTTACTCGCCTAAATCTGGTGATATTTTAAAATTGTTTAAACTTTTTAATTTTACCCTAGGTACAAACATTACGTTTGGTTAAAGTTTGATTCTACCATTTAATTTAGGTGAGATATGGTGCCAAGGCGTATTTCAACTTGAAACACGATTTCTGCGGTTTTAGAGTCTGAGACGAACAATTTTCGTTTACTCGCCTAAATATAGTGATATTTTAAAATTGTTTAAACTTTTTAACTTTACCCTAGGTACAAACATTACGTTTGGTTAAAGTTTGATTCTACCATTTACTTTAGGTGAGATAAGGTACCAAGGCGTATTTCAACTTGAAACACGATTTCTGCGGTTTTAGAGTCTGAGACGAACAATTTTCGTTTACTCGCCTAAATATAGTGATATTTTAAAATTGTTTAAACTTTTTAACTTTACCCTAGGTACAAACATTACGTTTGGTTAAAGTTTGATTCTACCATTTAATTTAGGTAAAATATGGTCCCAAGGCGTATTTCAACTTGAAACACGATTTCTACGTTTTTAGAGTCTGAAATGAACATTTTTCGTTTACTCGCCTAAATATAGTGATATTTTAAAATTGTTTCAACTTTTTAACTTTACCCTAGGTACAAACATTACGTTTGTTTAAAGTTTGATTCTACCATTTACTTTAGGTGAGATATGGTACCAAGACGTATTTCAACTTGAAACACGATTTCTGCGGTTTTAGAGTCTGAAACGAACATTTTTCGTTTACAAGGCGTATTTCAACTTGAAACACGATTTCTACGTTTTTAGAGTCTGAAATGAACATTTTTCGTTTACTCGCCTAAATATAGTGATATTTTAAAATTGTTTAAACTTTTTAACTTTACCCTAGGTACAAACATTACGTTTGTTTAAAGTTTGATTCTACCATTTACTTTAGGTGAGATATGGTGCCAAGGCGTATTTCAACTTGAAACACGATTTCTACGTTTTTAGAGTCTGAAATGAACATTTTTCGTTTACTCGCCTAAATATAGTGATATTTTAATATTGTTTAAACTTTTTAACTTTACCCTTGGTACAAACATTACGTTTGGTTAAAGTTTGATTCTACCATTTACTTTAGGTGAGATATGGTCCCAAGGCGTATTTCAACTTGAAACACGATTTCTACGTTATTAGAGTCTGAAACGAATATTTTTCGTTTACAAGGCGTATTTCAACTTGAAACACGATTTCTACGTTTTTAGAGTCTGAAATGAACATTTTTCGTTTACTCGCCTAAATATAGTGATATTTTAAAATTGTTTAAACTTTTTAACTTTACCCTAGGGACAAACATTACGTTTGGTTAAAGTTTGATTCTACCATTTACTTTAGGTGACATATGGTCCCAAGGCGTATTTCAACTTGAAACACGATTTCAACGTTATTAGAGTCTGAAATGAACATTTTTCGTTTACTCGCCTAAATCTGGTGATATTTTAAAATTGTTTTAACTTTTCAACTTTACCCTAGGTACAAACAATAAGTTTGGTTAAAGTTTGATTCTACCATTTAATTTAGGTAAAATATGGTCCCAAGGCGTATTTCAACTTGAAACACGATTTCTACGTTTTTAGAGTCTGAAATGAACATTTTTCGTTTACTCGCCTAAATATAGTGATATTTTAAAATTGTTTAAACTTTTTAACTTTACCCTAGGTACAAACATTACGTTTGGTTAAAGTTTGATTCTACCATTTAATTTAGGTAAAATATGGTCCCAAGGCGTATTTCAACTTGAAACACGATTTCTACGTTTTTAGAGTCTGAAATGAACATTTTTCGTTTACTCGCCTAAATATAGTGATATTTTAAAATTGTTTAAACTTTTTAACTTTACCCTAGGTACAAACATTACGTTTGTTTAAAGTTTGATTCTACCATTTACTTTAGGTGAGATATGGTACCAAGACGTATTTCAACTTGAAACACGATTTCTACGTTTTTAGAGTCTGAAATGAACATTTTTCGTTTACTCGCCTAAATATAGTGATATTTTAAAATTGTTTAAACTTTTTAACTTTACCCTAGGGACAAACATTACGTTTGGTTAAAGTTTGATTCTACCATTTACTTTAGGTGACATATGGTCCCAAGGCGTATTTCAACTTGAAACACGATTTCTACGTTATTAGAGTCTGAAACGAATATTTTTCGTTTACAAGGCGTATTTCAACTTGAAACACGATTTCTACGTTTTTAGAGTCTGAAATGAACATTTTTCGTTTACTCGCCTAAATATAGTGATATTTTAAAATTGTTTAAACTTTTTAACTTTACCCTAGGGACAAACATTACGTTTGGTTAAAGTTTGATTCTACCATTTACTTTAGGTGACATATGGTCCCAAGGCGTATTTCAACTTGAAACACGATTTCAACGTTATTAGAGTCTGAAATGAACATTTTTCGTTTACTCGCGTAAATCTGGTGATATTTTAAAATTGTTTTAACTTTTCAACTTTACCCTAGGTACAAACAATAAGTTTGGTTAAAGTTTGATTCTACCATTTAATTTAGGTAAAATATGGTCCCAAGGCGTATTTCAACTTGAAACACGATTTCTACGTTTTTAGAGTCTGAAATGAACATTTTTCGTTTACTCGCCTAAATATAGTGATATTTTAAAATTGTTTAAACTTTTTAACTTTACCCTAGGTACAAACATTACGTTTGGTTAAAGTTTGATTCTACCATTTACTTTAGGTGAGATATGGTCCCAAGGCGTATTTCAACTTGAAACACGATTTCTACGTTTTTAGAGTCTGAAATGAACATTTTTCGTTTACTCGCCTAAATATAGTGATATTTTAAAATTGTTTAAACTTTTCAACTTTACCCTAGGTACAAACATTACGTTTGGTTAAAGTTTGATTCTACCATTTACTTTAGGTGAGATATGGTCCCAAGGCGTATTTCAACTTGAAACACGATTTCTACGTTATTAGAGTCTGAAACGAATATTTTTCGTTTACAAGGCGTATTTCAACTTGAAACACGATTTCTACGTTTTTAGAGTCTGAAATGAACATTTTTCGTTTACTCGCCTAAATATAGTGATATTTTAAAATTGTTTAAACTTTTTAACTTTACCCTAGGGACAAACATTACGTTTGGTTAAAGTTTGATTCTACCATTTACTTTAGGTGACATATGGTCCCAAGGCGTATTTCAACTTGAAACACGATTTCAACGTTATTAGAGTCTGAAATGAACATTTTTCGTTTACTCGCCTAAATCTGGTGATATTTTAAAATTGTTTTAACTTTTCAACTTTACCCTAGGTACAAACAATAAGTTTGGTTAAAGTTTGATTCTACCATTTAATTTAGGTAAAATATGGTCCCAAGGCGTATTTCAACTTGAAACACGATTTCTACGTTTTTAGAGTCTGAAATGAACATTTTTCGTTTACTCGCCTAAATATAGTGATATTTTAAAATTGTTTAAACTTTTCAACTTTACCCTAGGTACAAACATTACGTTTGTTTAAAGTTTGATTCTACCATTTACTTTAGGTGAGATAAGGTACCAAGGCGTATTTCAACTTGAAACACGATTTCTGCGGTTTTAGAGTCTGAGACGAACAATTTTCGTTTACTCGCCTAAATATAGTGATATTTTAAAATTGTTTAAACTTTTTAACTTTACCCTAGGTACAAACATTACGTTTGGTTAAAGTTTGATTCTACCATTTAATTTAGGTAAAATATGGTCCCAAGGCGTATTTCAACTTGAAACACGATTTCTAAGTTTTTAGAGTCTGAAATGAACATTTTTCGTTTACTCGCCTAAATATAGTGATATTTTAAAATTGTTTAAACTTTTTAACTTTACCCTAGGTACAAACATTACGTTTGTTTAAAGTTTGATTCTACCATTTACTTTAGGTGAGATATGGTACCAAGACGTATTTCAACTTGAAACACGATTTCTGCGGTTTTAGAGTCTGAAACGAACATTTTTCGTTTACAAGGCGTATTTCAACTTGAAACACGATTTCTACGTTTTTAGAGTCTGAAATGAACATTTTTCGTTTACTCGCCTAAATCTGGTGATATTTTAAAATTGTTTAAACTTTACCCTAGGTACAAACATTACGTTTGTTTAAAGTTTGATTCTACCATTTACTTTAGGTGAGATATGGTACCAAGGCGTATTTCAACTTGAAACACGATTTCTACGTTTTTAGAGTCTGAAATGAACATTTTTCGTTTACTCGCCTAAATCTGGTGATATTTTAAAATTGTTTAAACTTTTTAATTTTACCCTAGGTACAAACATTACGTTTGGTTAAAGTTTGATTCTACCATTTAATTTAGGTGAGATATGGTGCCAAGGCGTATTTCAACTTGAAACACGATTTCTGCGGTTTTAGAGTCTGAGACGAACAATTTTCGTTTACTCGCCTAAATATAGTGATATTTTAAAATTGTTTAAACTTTTTAACTTTACCCTAGGTACAAACATTACGTTTGGTTAAAGTTTGATTCTACCATTTACTTTAGGTGAGATAAGGTACCAAGGCGTATTTCAACTTGAAACACGATTTCTGCGGTTTTAGAGTCTGAGACGAACAATTTTCGTTTACTCGCCTAAATATAGTGATATTTTAAAATTGTTTAAACTTTTTAACTTTACCCTAGGTACAAACATTACGTTTGGTTAAAGTTTGATTCTACCATTTAATTTAGGTAAAATATGGTCCCAAGGCGTATTTCAACTTGAAACACGATTTCTACGTTTTTAGAGTCTGAAATGAACATTTTTCGTTTACTCGCCTAAATATAGTGATATTTTAAAATTGTTTCAACTTTTTAACTTTACCCTAGGTACAAACATTACGTTTGTTTAAAGTTTGATTCTACCATTTACTTTAGGTGAGATATGGTACCAAGACGTATTTCAACTTGAAACACGATTTCTGCGGTTTTAGAGTCTGAAACGAACATTTTTCGTTTACAAGGCGTATTTCAACTTGAAACACGATTTCTACGTTTTTAGAGTCTGAAATGAACATTTTTCGTTTACTCGCCTAAATCTGGTGATATTTTAAAATTGTTTAAACTTTTTAACTTTACCCTAGGTACAAACATTACGTTTGGTTAAAGTTTGATTCTACCATTTACTTTAGGTGAGATATGGTACCAAGGCGTATTTCAACTTGAAACACGATTTCTGCGGTTTTAGAGTCTGAGACGAACATTTTTCGTTTACTCGCCTAAATATAGTGATATTTTAATATTGTTTAAACTTTTTAACTTTACCCTTGGTACAAACATTACGTTTGGTTAAAGTTTGATTCTACCATTTACTTTAGGTGAGATATGGTCCCAAGGCGTATTTCAACTTGAAACACGATTTCTACGTTATTAGAGTCTGAAACGAATATTTTTCGTTTACAAGGCGTATTTCAACTTGAAACACGATTTCTACGTTTTTAGAGTCTGAAATGAACATTTTTCGTTTACTCGCCTAAATATAGTGATATTTTAAAATTGTTTAAACTTTTCAACTTTACCCTAGGTACAAACATTACGTTTGGTTAAAGTTTGATTCTACCATTTACTTTAGGTGAGATATGGTGCCAAGGCGTATTTCAACTTGAAACACGATTTCTGCGGTTTTAGAGTCTGAAACGAACATTTTTCGTTTACAAGGCGTATTTCAACTTGAAACACGATTTCTACGTTTTTAGAGTCTGAAATGAACATTTTTCGTTTACTCGCCTAAATCTGGTGATATTTTAAAATTGTTTAAACTTTTTAACTTTACCCTAGGTACAAACATTACGTTTGGTTAAAGTTTGATTCTACCATTTACTTTAGGTGAGATATGGTGCCAAGGCGTATTTCAACTTGAAACACGATATCTGCGGTTTTAGAGTCTGAAACGAACATTTTTCGTTTACAAGGCGTATTTCAACTTGAAACACGATTTCTACGTTTTTAGAGTCTGAAATGAACATTTTTCGTTTACTCGCCTAAATATAGTGATATTTTAAAATTGTTTAAACTTTTTAACTTTACCCTAGGTACAAACATTACGTTTGTTTAAAGTTTGATTCTACCATTTACTTTAGGTGAGATATGGTACCAAGACGTATTTCAACTTGAAACACGATTTCTACGTTTTTAGAGTCTGAAATGAACATTTTTCGTTTAAATCTGGTGATATTTTAAAATTGTTTAAACTTTTTAATTTTACCCTAGGTACAAACATTACGTTTGGTTAAAGTTTGATTCTACCATTTACTTTAGGTGAGATATGGTGCCAAGGCGTATTTCAACTTGAAACACGATTTCTGCGGTTTTAGAGTCTGAGACGAACAATTTTCGTTTACTCGCCTAAATATAGTGATATTTTAAAATTGTTTAAACTTTTTAACTTTACCCTAGGTACAAACATTACGTTTGGTTAAAGTTTGATTCTACCATTTAATTTAGGTAAAATATGGTCCCAAGGCGTATTTCAACTTGAAACACGATTTCTACGTTTTTAGAGTCTGAAATGAACATTTTTCGTTTACTCGCCTAAATATAGTGATATTTTAAAATTGTTTAAACTTTTTAACTTTACCCTAGGTACAAACATTACGTTTGTTTAAAGTTTGATTCTACCATTTACTTTAGGTGAGATATGGTGCCAAGGCGTATTTCAACTTGAAACACGATTTCTACGTTTTTAGAGTCTGAAATGAACATTTTTCGTTTACTCGCCTAAATATAGTGATATTTTAATATTGTTTAAACTTTTTAACTTTACCCTTGGTACAAACATTACGTTTGGTTAAAGTTTGATTCTACCATTTACTTTAGGTGAGATATGGTCCCAAGGCGTATTTCAACTTGAAACACGATTTCTACGTTATTAGAGTCTGAAACGAATATTTTTCGTTTACAAGGCGTATTTCAACTTGAAACACGATTTCTACGTTTTTAGAGTCTGAAATGAACATTTTTCGTTTACTCGCCTAAATATAGTGATATTTTAAAATTGTTTAAACTTTTTAACTTTACCCTAGGTACAAACATTACGTTTGTTTAAAGTTTGATTCTACCATTTACTTTAGGTGAGATATGGTACCAAGACGTATTTCAACTTGAAACACGATTTCTACGTTTTTAGAGTCTGAAATGAACATTTTTCGTTTACTCGCCTAAATCTGGTGATATTTTAAAATTGTTTAAACTTTTTAATTTTACCCTAGGTACAAACATTACGTTTGGTTAAAGTTTGATTCTACCATTTACTTAAGGTGAGATATGGTGCCAAGGCGTATTTCAACTTGAAACACGATTTCTGCGGTTTTAGAGTCTGAGACGAACAATTTTCGTTTACTCGCCTAAATATAGTGATATTTTAAAATTGTTTAAACTTTTTAACTTTACCCTAGGTACAAACATTACGTTTGGTTAAAGTTTGATTCTACCATTTAATTTAGGTAAAATATGGTCCCAAGGCGTATTTCAACTTGAAACACGATTTCTACGTTTTTAGAGTCTGAAATGAACATTTTTCGTTTACTCGCCTAAATATAGTGATATTTTAAAATTGTTTAAACTTTTTAACTTTACCCTAGGTACAAACATTACGTTTGTTTAAAGTTTGATTCTACCATTTACTTTAGGTGAGATATGGTGCCAAGGCGTATTTCAACTTGAAACACGATTTCTACGTTTTTAGAGTCTGAAATGAACATTTTTCGTTTACTCGCCTAAATCTGGTGATATTTTAAAATTGTTTAAACTTTTTAACTTTACCCTAGGTACAAACATTACGTTTGGTTAAAGTTTGATTCTACCATTTACTTTAGGTGAGATATGGTACCAAGGCGTATTTCAACTTGAAACACGATTTCTGCGGTTTTAGAGTCTGAGACGAACATTTTTCGTTTACTCGCCTAAATATAGTGATATTTTAATATTGTTTAAACTTTTTAACTTTACCCTTGGTACAAACATTACGTTTGGTTAAAGTTTGATTCTACCATTTACTTTAGGTGAGATATGGTCCCAAGGCGTATTTCAACTTGAAACACGATTTCTACGTTATTAGAGTCTGAAACGAATATTTTTCGTTTACAAGGCGTATTTCAACTTGAAACACGATTTCTACGTTTTTAGAGTCTGAAATGAACATTTTTCGTTTACTCGCCTAAATATAGTGATATTTTAAAATTGTTTAAACTTTTCAACTTTACCCTAGGTACAAACATTACGTTTGGTTAAAGTTTGATTCTACCATTTACTTTAGGTGAGATATGGTGCCAAGGCGTATTTCAACTTGAAACACGATTTCTGCGGTTTTAGAGTCTGAAACGAACATTTTTCGTTTACAAGGCGTATTTCAACTTGAAACACGATTTCTACGTTTTTAGAGTCTGAAATGAACATTTTTCGTTTACTCGCCTAAATCTGGTGATATTTTAAAATTGTTTAAACTTTTTAACTTTACCCTAGGTACAAACATTACGTTTGGTTAAAGTTTGATTCTACCATTTACTTTAGGTGAGATATGGTGCCAAGGCGTATTTCAACTTGAAACACGATATCTGCGGTTTTAGAGTCTGAAACGAACATTTTTCGTTTACAAGGCGTATTTCAACTTGAAACACGATTTCTACGTTTTTAGAGTCTGAAATGAACATTTTTCGTTTACTCGCCTAAATATAGTGATATTTTAAAATTGTTTAAACTTTTTAACTTTACCCTAGGTACAAACATTACGTTTGTTTAAAGTTTGATTCTACCATTTACTTTAGGTGAGATATGGTACCAAGACGTATTTCAACTTGAAACACGATTTCTACGTTTTTAGAGTCTGAAATGAACATTTTTCGTTTACTCGCCTAAATCTGGTGATATTTTAAAATTGTTTAAACTTTTTAATTTTACCCTAGGTACAAACATTACGTTTGGTTAAAGTTTGATTCTACCATTTACTTTAGGTGAGATATGGTGCCAAGGCGTATTTCAACTTGAAACACGATTTCTGCGGTTTTAGAGTCTGAGACGAACAATTTTCGTTTACTCGCCTAAATATAGTGATATTTTAAAATTGTTTAAACTTTTTAACTTTACCCTAGGTACAAACATTACGTTTGGTTAAAGTTTGATTCTACCATTTAATTTAGGTAAAATATGGTCCCAAGGCGTATTTCAACTTGAAACACGATTTCTACGTTTTTAGAGTCTGAAATGAACATTTTTCGTTTACTCGCCTAAATATAGTGATATTTTAAAATTGTTTAAACTTTTTAACTTTACCCTAGGTACAAACATTACGTTTGTTTAAAGTTTGATTCTACCATTTACTTTAGGTGAGATATGGTGCCAAGGCGTATTTCAACTTGAAACACGATTTCTACGTTTTTAGAGTCTGAAATGAACATTTTTCGTTTACTCGCCTAAATATAGTGATATTTTAAAATTGTTTAAACTTTTTAACTTTACCCTAGGTACAAACATTACGTTTGGTTAAAGTTTGATTCTACCATTTACTTTAGGTGAGATATGGTCC
This sequence comes from Pterostichus niger, assembly GCA_947425015.1. Lineage (NCBI taxonomy): Eukaryota > Metazoa > Arthropoda > Insecta > Coleoptera > Carabidae > Pterostichus > Pterostichus niger. The sequence continues at coordinate 72,047 of CANDYQ010000119.1, forward strand.
CAAGGCGTATTTCAACTTGAAACACGATTTCTACGTTTTTAGAGTCTGAAATGAACATTTTTCGTTTACTCGCCTAAATATAGTGATATTTTAAAATTGTTTAAACTTTTTAACTTTACCCTAGGTACAAACATTACGTTTGTTTAAAGTTTGATTCTACCATTTACTTTAGGTGAGATATGGTACCAAGACGTATTTCAACTTGAAACACGATTTCTACGTTTTTAGAGTCTGAAATGAACATTTTTCGTTTACTCGCCTAAGTCTGGTGATATTTTAAAATTGTTTAAACTTTTTAATTTTACCCTAGGTACAAACATTACGTTTGGTTAAAGTTTGATTCTACCATTTACTTTAGGTGAGATATGGTGCCAAGGCGTATTTCAACTTGAAACACGATTTCTGCGGTTTTAGAGTCTGAAACGAACATTTTTCGTTTACAAGGCGTATTTCAACTTGAAACACGATTTCTACGTTATTAGAGTCTGAAATGAACATTTTTCGTTTACTCGCCTAAATATAGTGATATTTTAAAATTGTTTAAACTTTTTAACTTTACCCTAGGTACAAACATTACGTTTGGTTAAAGTTTGATTCTACCATTTACTTTAGGTGAGATATGGTACCAAGGCGTATTTCAACTTGAAACACGATTTCTGCGGTTTTAGAGTCTGAGACGAACATTTTTCGTTTACTCGCCTAAATATAGTGATATTTTAAAATTGTTTAAACTTTTTAACTTTACCCTAGGTACAAACATTACGTTTGGTTAAAGTTTGATTCTACCATTTACTTTAGGTGAGATATGGTCCCAAGGCGTATTTCAACTTGAAACACGATTTCTACGTTATTAGAGTCTGAAACGAATATTTTTCGTTTACAAGGCGTATTTCAACTTGAAACACGATTTCTACGTTTTTAGAGTCTGAAATGAACATTTTTCGTTTACTCGCCTAAATATAGTGATATTTTAAAATTGTTTAAACTTTTTAACTTTACCCTAAGGACAAACATTACGTTTGGTTAAAGTTTGATTCTACCATTTACTTTAGGTGACATATGGTCCCAAGGCGTATTTCAACTTGAAACACGATTTCAACGTTATTAGAGTCTGAAATGAACATTTTTCGTTTACTCGCCTAAATCTGGTGATATTTTAAAATTGTTTTAACTTTTCAACTTTACCCTAGGTACAAACAATAAGTTTGGTTAAAGTTTGATTCTACCATTTAATTTAGGTCCCAAGGCGTATTTCAACTTGAAACACGATTTCTACGTTTTTAGAGTCTGAAATGAACATTTTTCGTTTACCCGCCTGAATATAGTGATATTTTAAAATTGTTTAAACTTTTTAACTTTACCCTAGGTACAAACATTACGTTTGTTTAAAGTTTGATTCTACCATTTACTTTAGGTGAGATATGGTACCAAGACGTATTTCAACTTGAAACACGATTTCTACGTTTTTAGAGTCTGAAATGAACATTTTTCGTTTACTCGCCTGAATATAGTGATATTTTAAAATTGTTTAAACTTTTTAACTTTACCCTAGGTACAAACATTACGTTTGTTTAAAGTTTGATTCTACCATTTACTTTAGGTGACATATGGTCCCAAATCGTATTTCAACTTGAAACACGATTTCTACGTTATTAGAGTCTGAAACGAATATTTTTCGTTTACAAGGCGTATTTCAACTTGAAACACGATTTCTACGTTTTTAGAGTCTGAAATGAACATTTTTCGTTTACTCGCCTAAATATAGTGATATTTTAAAATTGTTTAAACTTTTTAACTTTACCCTAGGGACAAACATTACGTTTGGTTAAAGTTTGATTCTACCATTTACTTTAGGTGACATATGGTCCCAAGGCGTATTTCAACTTGAAACACGATTTCAACGTTATTAGAGTCTGAAATGAACATTTTCGTTTACTCGCCTAAATCTGGTGATATTTTAAAATTGTTTTAACTTTTCAACTTTACCCTAGGTACAAACAATAAGTTTGGTTAAAGTTTGATTCTACCATTTAATTTAGGTAAAATATGGTCCCAAGGCGTATTTCAACTTGAAACACGATTTCTACGTTTTTAGAGTCTGAAATGAACATTTTTCGTTTACTCGCCTAAATATAGTGATATTTTAAAATTGTTTAAACTTTTCAACTTTACCCTAGGTACAAACATTACGTTTGGTTAAAGTTTGATTCTACCATTTACTTTAGGTGAGATATGGTCCCAAGGCGTATTTCAACTTGAAACACGATTTCTACGTTATTAGAGTCTGAAACGAATATTTTTCGTTTACAAGGCGTATTTCAACTTGAAACACGATTTCTACGTTTTTAGAGTCTGAAATGAACATTTTTCGTTTACTCGCCTAAATATAGTGATATTTTAAAATTGTTTAAACTTTTTAACTTTACCCTAGGGACAAACATTACGTTTGGTTAAAGTTTGATTCTACCATTTACTTTAGGTGACATATGGTCCCAAGGCGTATTTCAACTTGAAACACGATTTCAACGTTATTAGAGTCTGAAATGAACATTTTTCGTTTACTCGCCTAAATCTGGTGATATTTTAAAATTGTTTTAACTTTTCAACTTTACCCTAGGTACAAACAATAAGTTTGGTTAAAGTTTGATTCTACCATTTAATTTAGGTAAAATATGGTCCCAAGGCGTATTTCAACTTGAAACACGATTTCTACGTTTTTAGAGTCTGAAATGAACATTTTTCGTTTACTCGCCTAAATATAGTGATATTTTAAAATTGTTTAAACTTTTCAACTTTACCCTAGGTACAAACATTACGTTTGTTTAAAGTTTGATTCTACCATTTACTTTAGGTGAGATAAGGTACCAAGGCGTATTTCAACTTGAAACACGATTTCTGCGGTTTTAGAGTCTGAGACGAACAATTTTCGTTTACTCGCCTAAATATAGTGATATTTTAAAATTGTTTAAACTTTTTAACTTTACCCTAGGTACAAACATTACGTTTGGTTAAAGTTTGATTCTACCATTTAATTTAGGTAAAATATGGTCCCAAGGCGTATTTCAACTTGAAACACGATTTCTAAGTTTTTAGAGTCTGAAATGAACATTTTTCGTTTACTCGCCTAAATATAGTGATATTTTAAAATTGTTTAAACTTTTTAACTTTACCCTAGGTACAAACATTACGTTTGTTTAAAGTTTGATTCTACCATTTACTTTAGGTGAGATATGGTACCAAGACGTATTTCAACTTGAAACACGATTTCTGCGGTTTTAGAGTCTGAAACGAACATTTTTCGTTTACAAGGCGTATTTCAACTTGAAACACGATTTCTACGTTTTTAGAGTCTGAAATGAACATTTTTCGTTTACTCGCCTAAATCTGGTGATATTTTAAAATTGTTTAAACTTTTTAACTTTACCCTAGGTACAAACATTACGTTTGTTTAAAGTTTGATTCTACCATTTACTTTAGGTGAGATATGGTACCAAGGCGTATTTCAACTTGAAACACGATTTCTACGTTTTTAGAGTCTGAAATGAACATTTTTCGTTTACTCGCCTAAATCTGGTGATATTTTAAAATTGTTTAAACTTTTTAATTTTACCCTAGGTACAAACATTACGTTTGGTTAAAGTTTGATTCTACCATTTAATTTAGGTGAGATATGGTGCCAAGGCGTATTTCAACTTGAAACACGATTTCTGCGGTTTTAGAGTCTGAGACGAACAATTTTCGTTTACTCGCCTAAATATAGTGATATTTTAAAATTGTTTAAACTTTTTAACTTTACCCTAGGTACAAACATTACGTTTGGTTAAAGTTTGATTCTACCATTTAATTTAGGTAAAATATGGTCCCAAGGCGTATTTCAACTTGAAACACGATTTCTACGTTTTTAGAGTCTGAAATGAACATTTTTCGTTTACTCGCCTAAATATAGTGATATTTTAAAATTGTTTAAACTTTTTAACTTTACCCTAGGTACAAACATTACGTTTGTTTAAAGTTTGATTCTACCATTTACTTTAGGTGAGATATGGTACCAAGACGTATTTCAACTTGAAACACGATTTCTGCGGTTTTAGAGTCTGAAACGAACATTTTTCGTTTACAAGGCGTATTTCAACTTGAAACACGATTTCTACGTTTTTAGAGTCTGAAATGAACATTTTTCGTTTACTCGCCTAAATCTGGTGATATTTTAAAATTGTTTAAACTTTTTAACTTTACCCTAGGTACAAACATTACGTTTGGTTAAAGTTTGATTCTACCATTTACTTTAGGTGACATATGGTCCCAAGGCGTATTTCAACTTGAAACACGATTTCAACGTTATTAGAGTCTGAAATGAACATTTTTCGTTTACTCGCCTAAATCTGGTGATATTTTAAAATTGTTTTAACTTTTCAACTTTACCCTAGGTACAAACAATAAGTTTGGTTAAAGTTTGATTCTACCATTTAATTTAGGTAAAATATGGTCCCAAGGCGTATTTCAACTTGAAACACGATTTCTACGTTTTTAGAGTCTGAAATGAACATTTTTCGTTTACTCGCCTAAATATAGTGATATTTTAAAATTGTTTAAACTTTTCAACTTTACCCTAGGTACAAACATTACGTTTGTTTAAAGTTTGATTCTACCATTTACTTTAGGTGAGATAAGGTACCAAGGCGTATTTCAACTTGAAACACGATTTCTGCGGTTTTAGAGTCTGAGACGAACAATTTTCGTTTACTCGCCTAAATATAGTGATATTTTAAAATTGTTTAAACTTTTTAACTTTACCCTAGGTACAAACATTACGTTTGGTTAAAGTTTGATTCTACCATTTAATTTAGGTAAAATATGGTCCCAAGGCGTATTTCAACTTGAAACACGATTTCTAAGTTTTTAGAGTCTGAAATGAACATTTTTCGTTTACTCGCCTAAATATAGTGATATTTTAAAATTGTTTAAACTTTTTAACTTTACCCTAGGTACAAACATTACGTTTGTTTAAAGTTTGATTCTACCATTTACTTTAGGTGAGATATGGTACCAAGACGTATTTCAACTTGAAACACGATTTCTGCGGTTTTAGAGTCTGAAACGAACATTTTTCGTTTACAAGGCGTATTTCAACTTGAAACACGATTTCTACGTTTTTAGAGTCTGAAATGAACATTTTTCGTTTACTCGCCTAAATCTGGTGATATTTTAAAATTGTTTAAACTTTTTAACTTTACCCTAGGTACAAACATTACGTTTGTTTAAAGTTTGATTCTACCATTTACTTTAGGTGAGATATGGTCTTAAGGCGTATTTCAACTTGAAACACGATTTCTACGTTTTTAGAGTCTGAAATGAACATTTTTCGTTTACTCGCCTAAATCTGGTGATATTTTAAAATTGTTTAAACTTTTTAATTTTACCCTAGGTACAAACATTACGTTTGGTTAAAGTTTGATTCTACCATTTAATTTAGGTGAGATATGGTGCCAAGGCGTATTTCAACTTGAAACACGATTTCTGCGGTTTTAGAGTCTGAGACGAACAATTTTCGTTTACTCGCCTAAATATAGTGATATTTTAAAATTGTTTAAACTTTTTAACTTTACCCTAGGTACAAACATTACGTTTGGTTAAAGTTTGATTCTACCATTTAATTTAGGTAAAATATGGTCCCAAGGCGTATTTCAACTTGAAACACGATTTCTACGTTTTTAGAGTCTGAAATGAACATTTTTCGTTTACTCGCCTAAATATAGTGATATTTTAAAATTGTTTAAACTTTTTAACTTTACCCTAGGTACAAACATTACGTTTGTTTAAAGTTTGATTCTACCATTTACTTTAGGTGAGATATGGTACCAAGACGTATTTCAACTTGAAACACGATTTCTGCGGTTTTAGAGTCTGAAACGAACATTTTTCGTTTACAAGGCGTATTTCAACTTGAAACACGATTTCTACGTTTTTAGAGTCTGAAATGAACATTTTTCGTTTACTCGCCTAAATCTGGTGATATTTTAAAATTGTTTAAACTTTTTAACTTTACCCTAGGTACAAACATTACGTTTGGTTAAAGTTTGATTCTACCATTTACTTTAGGTGAGATATGGTACCAAGGCGTATTTCAACTTGAAACACGATTTCTGCGGTTTTAGAGTCTGAGACGAACATTTTTCGTTTACTCGCCTAAATATAGTGATATTTTAATATTGTTTAAACTTTTTAACTTTACCCTTGGTACAAACATTACGTTTGGTTAAAGTTTGATTCTACCATTTACTTTAGGTGAGATATGGTCCCAAGGCGTATTTCAACTTGAAACACGATTTCTACGTTATTAGAGTCTGAAACGAATATTTTTCGTTTACAAGGCGTATTTCAACTTGAAACACGATTTCTACGTTTTTAGAGTCTGAAATGAACATTTTTCGTTTACTCGCCTAAATATAGTGATATTTTAAAATTGTTTAAACTTTTCAACTTTACCCTAGGTACAAACATTACGTTTGGTTAAAGTTTGATTCTACCATTTACTTTAGGTGAGATATGGTGCCAAGGCGTATTTCAACTTGAAACACGATTTCTGCGGTTTTAGAGTCTGAAACGAACATTTTTCGTTTACAAGGCGTATTTCAACTTGAAACACGATTTCTACGTTTTTAGAGTCTGAAATGAACATTTTTCGTTTACTCGCCTAAATCTGGTGATATTTTAAAATTGTTTAAACTTTTTAACTTTACCCTAGGTACAAACATTACGTTTGGTTAAAGTTTGATTCTACCATTTACTTTAGGTGAGATATGGTGCCAAGGCGTATTTCAACTTGAAACACGATATCTGCGGTTTTAGAGTCTGAAACGAACATTTTTCGTTTACAAGGCGTATTTCAACTTGAAACACGATTTCTACGTTTTTAGAGTCTGAAATGAACATTTTTCGTTTACTCGCCTAAATCTGGTGATATTTTAAAATTGTTTAAACTTTTCAACTTTACCCTAGGTACAAACATTACGTATGGTTAAAGTTTGATTCTACCATTTAATTTAGGTGAGATATGGTCCCAAGGCGTATTTCAACTTGAAACACGATTTCAACGTTATTAGAGTCTGAAATGAACATTTTTCGTTTACTCGCCTAAATCTGGTGATATTTTAAAATTGTTTTAACTTTTCAACTTTACCCTAGGTACAAACAATAAGTTTGGTTAAAGTTTGATTCTACCATTTAATTTAGGTAAAATATGGTCCCAAGGCGTATTTCAACTTGAAACACGATTTCTACGTTTTTAGAGTCTGAAATGAACATTTTTCGTTTACTCGCCTAAATATAGTGATATTTTAAAATTGTTTAAACTTTTTAACTTTACCCTAGGTACAAACATTACGTTTGTTTAAAGTTTGATTCTACCATTTACTTTAGGTGAGATATGGTACCAAGACGTATTTCAACTTGAAACACGATTTCTACGTTTTTAGAGTCTGAAATGAACATTTTTCGTTTACTCGCCTAAATCTGGTGATATTTTAAAATTGTTTAAACTTTTTAATTTTACCCTAGGTACAAACATTACGTTTGGTTAAAGTTTGATTCTACCATTTACTTTAGGTGAGATATGGTGCCAAGGCGTATTTCAACTTGAAACACGATTTCTGCGGTTTTAGAGTCTGAGACGAACAATTTTCGTTTACTCGCCTAAATATAGTGATATTTTAAAATTGTTTAAACTTTTTAACTTTACCCTAGGTACAAACATTACGTTTGGTTAAAGTTTGATTCTACCATTTAATTTAGGTAAAATATGGTCCCAAGGCGTATTTCAACTTGAAACACGATTTCTACGTTTTTAGAGTCTGAAATGAACATTTTTCGTTTACTCGCCTAAATATAGTGATATTTTAAAATTGTTTAAACTTTTTAACTTTACCCTAGGTACAAACATTACGTTTGTTTAAAGTTTGATTCTACCATTTACTTTAGGTGAGATATGGTACCAAGACGTATTTCAACTTGAAACACGATTTCTACGTTTTTAGAGTCTGAAATGAACATTTTTCGTTTACTCGCCTAAATCTGGTGATATTTTAAAATTGTTTAAACTTTTTAATTTTACCCTAGGTACAAACATTACGTTTGGTTAAAGTTTGATTCTACCATTTACTTTAGGTGAGATATGGTCCCAAGGCGTATTTCAACTTGAAACACGATTTCTGCGGTTTTAGAGTCTGAAACGAACATTTTTCGTTTACAAGGCGTATTTCAACTTGAAACACGATTTCTACGTTTTTAGAGTCTGAAATGAACATTTTTCGTTTACTCGCCTAAATATAGTGATATTTTAAAATTGTTTAAACTTTTTAACTTTACCCTAGGTACAAACATTACGTTTGGTTAAAGTTTGATTCTACCATTTACTTTAGGTGAGATATGGTACCAAGGCGTATTTCAACTTGAAACACGATTTCTGCGGTTTTAGAGTCTGAGACGAACATTTTTCGTTTACTCGCCTAAATATAGTGATATTTTAATATTGTTTAAACTTTTTAACTTTACCCTAGGTACAAACATTACGTTTGGTTAAAGTTTGATTCTACCATTTACTTTAGGTGAGATATGGTCCCAAGGCGTATTTCAACTTGAAACACGATTTCTACGTTATTAGAGTCTGAAACGAATATTTTTCGTTTACAAGGCGTATTTCAACTTGAAACACGATTTCTACGTTTTTAGAGTCTGAAATGAACATTTTTCGTTTACTCGCCTAAATATAGTGATATTTTAAAATTGTTTAAACTTTTTAACTTTACCCTAGGGACAAACATTACGTTTGGTTAAAGTTTGATTCTACCATTTACTTTAGGTGACATATGGTCCCAAGGCGTATTTCAACTTGAAACACGTTTTCAACGTTATTAGAGTCTGAAATGAACATTTTTCGTTTACTCGCCTAAATCTGGTGATATTTTAAAATTGTTTTAACTTTTCAACTTTACCCTAGGTACAAACAATAAGTTTGGTTAAAGTTTGATTCTACCATTTAATTTAGGTAAAATATGGTCCCAAGGCGTATTTCAACTTGAAACACGATTTCTACGTTTTTAGAGTCTGAAATGAACATTTTTCGTTTACTCGCCTAAATATAGTGATATTTTAAAATTGTTTAAACTTTTTAACTTTACCCTAGGTACAAACATTACGTTTGTTTAAAGTTTGATTCTACCATTTACTTTAGGTGAGATATGGTACCAAGACGTATTTCAACTTGAAACACGATTTCTACGTTTTTAGAGTCTGAAATGAACATTTTTCGTTTACTCGCCTAAATCTGGTGATATTTTAAAATTGTTTAAACTTTTTAATTTTACCCTAGGTACAAACATTACGTTTGGTTAAAGTTTGATTCTACCATTTAATTTAGGTGAGATATGGTGCCAAGGCGTATTTCAACTTGAAACACGATTTTTGCTGTTTTAGAGTCTGAAACGAACATTTTTCGTTTACAAGGCGTATTTCAACTTGAAACACGATTTCTACGTTTTTAGAGTCTGAAATGAACATTTTTCGTTTACTCGCCTAAATATAGTGATATTTTAATATTGTTTAAACTTTTTAACTTTACCCTTGGTACAAACATTACGTTTGGTTAAAGTTTGATTCTACCATTTACTTTAGGTGAGATATGGTCCCAAGGCGTATTTCAACTTGAAACACGATTTCTACGTTATTAGAGTCTGAAACGAATATTTTTCGTTTACAAGGCGTATTTCAACTTGAAACACGATTTCTACGTTTTTAGAGTCTGAAATGAACATTTTTCGTTTACTCGCCTAAATATAGTGATATTTTAAAATTGTTTAAACTTTTCAACTTTACCCTAGGTACAAACATTACGTTTGGTTAAAGTTTGATTCTACCATTTACTTTAGGTGAGATATGGTGCCAAGGCGTATTTCAACTTGAAACACGATTTCTGCGGTTTTAGAGTCTGAAACGAACATTTTTCGTTTACAAGGCGTATTTCAACTTGAAACACGATTTCTACGTTTTTAGAGTCTGAAATGAACATTTTTCGTTTACTCGCCTAAATCTGGTGATATTTTAAAATTGTTTAAACTTTTTAACTTTACCCTAGGTACAAACATTACGTTTGGTTAAAGTTTGATTCTACCATTTACTTTAGGTGAGATATGGTGCCAAGGCGTATTTCAACTTGAAACACGATATCTGCGGTTTTAGAGTCTGAAACGAACATTTTTCGTTTACAAGGCGTATTTCAACTTGAAACACGATTTCTACGTTTTTAGAGTCTGAAATGAACATTTTTCGTTTACTCGCCTAAATCTGGTGATATTTTAAAATTGTTTAAACTTTTCAACTTTACCCTAGGTACAAACATTACGTATGGTTAAAGTTTGATTCTACCATTTAATTTAGGTGAGATATGGTCCCAAGGCATATTTCAACTTGAAACACGATTTCAACGTTATTAGAGTCTGAAATGAACATTTTTCGTTTACTCGCCTAAATCTGGTGATATTTTAAAATTGTTTTAACTTTTCAACTTTACCCTAGGTACAAACAATAAGTTTGGTTAAAGTTTGATTCTACCATTTAATTTAGGTAAAATATGGTCCCAAGGCGTATTTCAACTTGAAACACGATTTCTACGTTTTTAGAGTCTGAAATGAACATTTTTCGTTTACTCGCCTAAATATAGTGATATTTTAAAATTGTTTAAACTTTTTAACTTTACCCTAGGTACAAACATTACGTTTGTTTAAAGTTTGATTCTACCATTTACTTTAGGTGAGATATGGTACCAAGACGTATTTCAACTTGAAACACGATTTCTACGTTTTTAGAGTCTGAAATGAACATTTTTCGTTTACTCGCCTAAATCTGGTGATATTTTAAAATTGTTTAAACTTTTTAATTTTACCCTAGGTACAAACATTACGTTTGGTTAAAGTTTGATTCTACCATTTACTTTAGGTGAGATATGGTGCCAAGGCGTATTTCAACTTGAAACACGATTTCTGCGGTTTTAGAGTCTGAGACGAACAATTTTCGTTTACTCGCCTAAATATAGTGATATTTTAAAATTGTTTAAACTTTTTAACTTTACCCTAGGTACAAACATTACGTTTGGTTAAAGTTTGATTCTACCATTTAATTTAGGTAAAATATGGTCCCAAGGCGTATTTCAACTTGAAACACGATTTCTACGTTTTTAGAGTCTGAAATGAACATTTTTCGTTTACTCGCCTAAATATAGTGATATTTTAAAATTGTTTAAACTTTTTAACTTTACCCTAGGTACAAACATTACGTTTGTTTAAAGTTTGATTCTACCATTTACTTTAGGTGAGATATGGTACCAAGACGTATTTCAACTTGAAACACGATTTCTACGTTTTTAGAGTCTGAAATGAACATTTTTCGTTTACTCGCCTAAATCTGGTGATATTTTAAAATTGTTTAAACTTTTTAATTTTACCCTAGGTACAAACATTACGTTTGGTTAAAGTTTGATTCTACCATTTACTTTAGGTGAGATATGGTCCCAAGGCGTATTTCAACTTGAAACACGATTTCTACGTTATTAGAGTCTGAAACGAATATTTTTCGTTTACAAGGCGTATTTCAACTTGAAACACGATTTCTACGTTTTTAGAGTCTGAAATGAACATTTTTCGTTTACTCGCCTAAATATAGTGATATTTTAAAATTGTTTAAACTTTTTAACTTTACCCTAGGGACAAACATTACGTTTGGTTAAAGTTTGATTCTACCATTTACTTTAGGTGACATATGGTCCCAAGGCGTATTTCAACTTGAAACACGTTTTCAACGTTATTAGAGTCTGAAATGAACATTTTTCGTTTACTCGCCTAAATCTGGTGATATTTTAAAATTGTTTTAACTTTTCAACTTTACCCTAGGTACAAACAATAAGTTTGGTTAAAGTTTGATTCTACCATTTAATTTAGGTAAAATATGGTCCCAAGGCGTATTTCAACTTGAAACACGATTTCTACGTTTTTAGAGTCTGAAATGAACATTTTTCGTTTACTCGCCTAAATATAGTGATATTTTAAAATTGTTTAAACTTTTTAACTTTACCCTAGGTACAAACATTACGTTTGTTTAAAGTTTGATTCTACCATTTACTTTAGGTGAGATATGGTACCAAGACGTATTTCAACTTGAAACACGATTTCTACGTTTTTAGAGTCTGAAATGAACATTTTTCGTTTACTCGCCTAAATCTGGTGATATTTTAAAATTGTTTAAACTTTTTAATTTTACCCTAGGTACAAACATTACGTTTGGTTAAAGTTTGATTCTACCATTTAATTTAGGTGAGATATGGTGCCAAGGCGTATTTCAACTTGAAACACGATTTTTGCTGTTTTAGAGTCTGAAACGAACATTTTTCGTTTACAAGGCGTATTTCAACTTGAAACACGATTTATACGTTTTTAGAGTCTGAAATGAACATTTTTCGTTTACTCGCCTAAATATAGTGATATTTTAAAATTGTTTAAACTTTTTAACTTTACCCTAGGTACAAACATTACGTTTGTTTAAAGTTTGATTCTACCATTTACTTTAGGTGAGATATGGTACCAAGACGTATTACAACTTGAAACACGATTTCTACGTTTTTAGAGTCTGAAATGAACATTTTTCGTTTACTCGCCTAAATCTGGTGATATTTTAAAATTGTTTAAACTTTTTAATTTTACCCTAGGTACAAACATTACGTTTGGTTAAAGTTTGATTCTACCATTTAATTTAGGTGAGATATGGTGCCAAGGCGTATTTCAACTTGAAACACGATTTCTGCGGTTTTAGAGTCTGAGACGAACAATTTTCGTTTACTCGCCTAAATATAGTGATATTTTAAAATTGTTTAAACTTTTTAACTTTACCCTAGGTACAAACATTACGTTTGGTTAAAGTTTGATTCTACCATTTAATTTAGGTAAAATATGGTCCCAAGGCGTATTTCAACTTGAAACACGATTTCTACGTTTTTAGAGTCTGAAATGAACATTTTTCGTTTACTCGCCTAAATATAGTGATATTTTAAAATTGTTTAAACTTTTTAACTTTACCCTAGGTACAAACATTACGTTTGTTTAAAGTTTGATTCTACCATTTACTTTAGGTGAGATATGGTACCAAGACGTATTTCAACTTGAAACACGATTTCTGCGGTTTTAGAGTCTGAAACGAACATTTTTCGTTTACAAGGCGTATTTCAACTTGAAACACGATTTCTACGTTTTTAGAGTCTGAAATGAACATTTTTCGTTTACTCGCCTAAATCTGGTGATATTTTAAAATTGTTTAAACTTTTTAACTTTACCCTAGGTACAAACATTACGTTTGGTTAAAGTTTGATTCTACCATTTACTTTAGGTGAGATATGGTACCAAGGCGTATTTCAACTTGAAACACGATTTCTGCGGTTTTAGAGTCTGAGACGAACATTTTTCGTTTACTCGCCTAAATATAGTGATATTTTAATATTGTTTAAACTTTTTAACTTTACCCTTGGTACAAACATTACGTTTGGTTAAAGTTTGATTCTACCATTTACTTTAGGTGAGATATGGTCCCAAGGCGTATTTCAACTTGAAACACGATTTCTACGTTATTAGAGTCTGAAACGAATATTTTTCGTTTACAAGGCGTATTTCAACTTGAAACACGATTTCTACGTTTTTAGAGTCTGAAATGAACATTTTTCGTTTACTCGCCTAAATATAGTGATATTTTAAAATTGTTTAAACTTTTCAACTTTACCCTAGGTACAAACATTACGTTTGGTTAAAGTTTGATTCTACCATTTACTTTAGGTGAGATATGGTGCCAAGGCGTATTTCAACTTGAAACACGATTTCTGCGGTTTTAGAGTCTGAAACGAACATTTTTCGTTTACAAGGCGTATTTCAACTTGAAACACGATTTCTACGTTTTTAGAGTCTGAAATTAACATTTTTCGTTTACTCGTCTAAATCTGGTGATATTTTAAAATTGTTTAAACTTTTTAACTTTACCCTAGGTACAAACATTACGTTTGGTTAAAGTTTGATTCTACCATTTACTTTAGGTGAGATATGGTGCCAAGGCGTATTTCAACTTGAAACACGATATCTGCGGTTTTAGAGTCTGAAACGAACATTTTTCGTTTACAAGGCGTATTTCAACTTGAAACACGATTTCTACGTTTTTAGAGTCTGAAATGAACATTTTTCGTTTACTCGCCTAAATCTGGTGATATTTTAAAATTGTTTAAACTTTTCAACTTTACCCTAGGTACAAACATTACGTATGGTTAAAGTTTGATTCTACCATTTAATTTAGGTGAGATATGGTCCCAAGGCGTATTTCAACTTGAAACACGATTTCAACGTTATTAGAGTCTGAAATGAACATTTTTCGTTTACTCGCCTAAATCTGGTGATATTTTAAAATTGTTTTAACTTTTCAACTTTACCCTAGGTACAAACAATAAGTTTGGTTAAAGTTTGATTCTACCATTTAATTTAGGTAAAATATGGTCCCAAGGCGTATTTCAACTTGAAACACGATTTCTACGTTTTTAGAGTCTGAAATGAACATTTTTCGTTTACTCGCCTAAATATAGTGATATTTTAAAATTGTTTAAACTTTTTAACTTTACCCTAGGTACAAACATTACGTTTGTTTAAAGTTTGATTCTACCATTTACTTTAGGTGAGATATGGTACCAAGACGTATTTCAACTTGAAACACGATTTCTACGTTTTTAGAGTCTGAAATGAACATTTTTCGTTTACTCGCCTAAATCTGGTGATATTTTAAAATTGTTTAAACTTTTTAATTTTACCCTAGGTACAAACATTACGTTTGGTTAAAGTTTGATTCTACCATTTACTTTAGGTGAGATATGGTGCCAAGGCGTATTTCAACTTGAAACACGATTTCTGCGGTTTTAGAGTCTGAGACGAACAATTTTCGTTTACTCGCCTAAATATAGTGATATTTTAAAATTGTTTAAACTTTTTAACTTTACCCTAGGTACAAACATTACGTTTGGTTAAAGTTTGATTCTACCATTTAATTTAGGTAAAATATGGTCCCAAGGCGTATTTCAACTTGAAACACGATTTCTACGTTTTTAGAGTCTGAAATGAACATTTTTCGTTTACTCGCCTAAATATAGTGATATTTTAAAATTGTTTAAACTTTTTAACTTTACCCTAGGTACAAACATTACGTTTGTTTAAAGTTTGATTCTACCATTTACTTTAGGTGAGATATGGTACCAAGACGTATTTCAACTTGAAACACGATTTCTACGTTTTTAGAGTCTGAAATGAACATTTTTCGTTTACTCGCCTAAATCTGGTGATATTTTAAAATTGTTTAAACTTTTTAATTTTACCCTAGGTACAAACATTACGTTTGGTTAAAGTTTGATTCTACCATTTACTTTAGGTGAGATATGGTCCCAAGGCGTATTTCAACTTGAAACACGATTTCTGCGGTTTTAGAGTCTGAAACGAACATTTTTCGTTTACAAGGCGTATTTCAACTTGAAACACGATTTCTACGTTTTTAGAGTCTGAAATGAACATTTTTCGTTTACTCGCCTAAATATAGTGATATTTTAAAATTGTTTAAACTTTTTAACTTTACCCTAGGTACAAACATTACGTTTGGTTAAAGTTTGATTCTACCATTTACTTTAGGTGAGATATGGTACCAAGGCGTATTTCAACTTGAAACACGATTTCTGCGGTTTTAGAGTCTGAGACGAACATTTTTCGTTTACTCGCCTAAATATAGTGATATTTTAATATTGTTTAAACTTTTTAACTTTACCCTAGGTACAAACATTACGTTTGGTTAAAGTTTGATTCTACCATTTACTTTAGGTGAGATATGGTCCCAAGGCGTATTTCAACTTGAAACACGATTTCTACGTTATTAGAGTCTGAAACGAATATTTTTCGTTTACAAGGCGTATTTCAACTTGAAACACGATTTCTACGTTTTTAGAGTCTGAAATGAACATTTTTCGTTTACTCGCCTAAATATAGTGATATTTTAAAATTGTTTAAACTTTTTAACTTTACCCTAGGGACAAACATTACGTTTGGTTAAAGTTTGATTCTACCATTTACTTTAGGTGACATATGGTCCCAAGGCGTATTTCAACTTGAAACACGTTTTCAACTTTATTAGAGTCTGAAATGAACATTTTTCGTTTACTCGCCTAAATCTGGTGATATTTTAAAATTGTTTTAACTTTTCAACTTTACCCTAGGTACAAACATTACGTTTGGTTAAAGTTTGATTCTACCATTTAATTTAGGTAAAATATGGTCCCAAGGCGTATTTCAACTTGAAACACGATTTCTACGTTTTTAGAGTCTGAAATGAACATTTTTCGTTTACTCGCCTAAATATAGTGATATTTTAAAATTGTTTAAACTTTTTAACTTTACCCTAGGTACAAACATTACGTTTGTTTAAAGTTTGATTCTACCATTTACTTTAGGTGAGATATGGTAACAAGACGTATTTCAACTTGAAACACGATTTCTACGTTTTTAGAGTCTGAAATGAACATTTTTCGTTTACTCGCCTAAATCTGGTGATATTTTAAAATTGTTTAAACTTTTTAATTTTACCCTAGGTACAAACATTACGTTTGGTTAAAGTTTGATTCTACCATTTAATTTAGGTGAGATATGGTGCCAAGGCGTATTTCAACTTGAAACACGATTTTTGCTGTTTTAGAGTCTGAAACGAACATTTTTCGTTTACAAGGCGTATTTCAACTTGAAACACGATTTCTACGTTTTTAGAGTCTGAAATGAACATTTTTCGTTTACTCGCCTAAATATAGTGATATTTTAAAATTGTTTAAACTTTTTAACTTTACCCTAGGTACAAACATTACGTTTGTTTAAAGTTTGATTCTACCATTTACTTTAGGTGAGATATGGTACCAAGACGTATTACAACTTGAAACACGATTTCTACGTTTTTAGAGTCTGAAATGAACATTTTTCGTTTACTCGCCTAAATCTGGTGATATTTTAAAATTGTTTAAACTTTTTAATTTTACCCTAGGTACAAACATTACGTTTGGTTAAAGTTTGATTCTACCATTTACTTTAGGTGAGATATGGTGCCAAGGCGTATTTCAACTGGAAACACGATTTCTGCGGTTTTAGAGTCTGAAACGAACATTTTTCGTTTACAAGGCGTATTTCAACTTGAAACACGATTTCTACGTTTTTAGAGTCTGAAATGAACATTTTTCGTTTACTCGCCTAAATATAGTGATATTTTAAAATTGTTTAAACTTTTTAACTTTACCCTAGGTACAAACATTACGTTTGGTTAAAGTTTGATTCTACCATTTACTTTAGGTGAGATATGGTACCAAGGCGTATTTCAACTTGAAACACGATTTCTGCGGTTTTAGAGTCTGAGACGAACAATTTTCGTTTACTCGCCTAAATATAGTGATATTTTAAAATTGTTTAAACTTTTTAACTTTACCCTAGGTACAAACAATAAGTTTGGTTAAAGTTTGATTCTACCATTTAATTTAGGTAAAATATGGTCCCAAGGCGTATTTCAACTTGAAACACGATTTCTACGTTTTTAGAGTCTGAAATGAACATTTTTCGTTTACTCGCCTAAATATAGTGATATTTTAAAATTGTTTAAACTTTTTAACTTTACCCTAGGTACAAACATTACGTTTGTTTAAAGTTTGATTCTACCATTTACTTTAGGTAAGATATGGTACCAAGACGTATTTCAACTTGAAACACGATTTCTACGTTTTTAGAGTCTGAAATGAACATTTTTCGTTTACTCGCCTAAATCTGGTGATATTTTAAAATTGTTTAAACTTTTTAATTTTACCCTAGGTACAAACATTACGTTTGGTTAAAGTTTGATTCTACCATTTACTTTAGGTGAGATATGGTGCCAAGGCGTATTTCAACTTGAAACACGATTTCTGCGGTTTTAGAGTCTGAGACGAACAATTTTCGTTTACTCGCCTAAATATAGTGATATTTTAAAATTGTTTAAACTTTTTAACTTTACCCTAGGTACAAACATTACGTTTGGTTAAAGTTTGATTCTACCATTTAATTTAGGTAAAATATGGTCCCAAGGCGTATTTCAACTTGAAACACGATTTCTACGTTTTTAGAGTCTGAAATGAACATTTTTCGTTTACTCGCCTAAATATAGTGATATTTTAAACTTTTTAACTTTACCCTAGGTACAAACATTACGTTTGTTTAAAGTTTGATTCTACCATTTACTTTAGGTGAGATATGGTACCAAGGCGTATTTCAACTTGAAAAACGATTTCTGCGGTTTTAGAGTCTGAGACGAACAATTTTCGTTTACTCGCCTAAATATAGTGATATTTTAAAATTGTTTAAACTTTTTAACTTTACCCTAGGTACAAAAATTACGTTTGGTTAAAGTTTGATTCTACCATTTAATTTAGGTAAAATATGGTCCCAAGGCGTATTTCAACTTGAAACACGATTTCTACGTTTTTAGAGTCTGAAATGAACATTTTTCGTTTACTCGCCTAAATATAGTGATATTTTAAAATTGTTTAAACTTTTTAACTTTACCCTAGGTACAAACATTACGTTTGTTTAAAGTTTGATTCTACCATTTACTTTAGGTGAGATATGGTACCAAGACGTATTTCAACTTGAAACACGATTTCTACGTTTTTAGAGTCTGAAATGAACATTTTTCGTTTACTCGCCTAAATCTGGTGATATTTTAAAATTGTTTAAACTTTTTAATTTTACCCTAGGTACAAACATTACGTTTGGTTAAAGTTTGATTCTACCATTTACTTTAGGTGAGATATGGTGCCAAGGCGTATTTCAACTTGAAACACGATTTCTGCGGTTTTAGAGTCTGAAACGAACATTTTTCGTTTACAAGGCGTATTTCAACTTGAAACACGATTTCTACGTTTTTAGAGTCTAAAATGAACATTTTTCGTTTACTCGCCTAAATATAGTGATATTTTAAAATTGTTTAAACTTTTTAACTTTACCCTAGGTACAAACATTACGTTTGGTTAAAGTTTGATTCTACCATTTACTTTAGGTGAGATATGGTACCAAGGCGTATTTCAACTTGAAACACGATTTCTGCAGTTTTAGAGTCTGAGACGAACATTTTTCGTTTACTCGCCTAAATATAGTGATATTTTAATATTGTTTAAACTTTTTAACTTTACCCTAGGTACAAACATTACGTTTGGTTAAAGTTTGATTCTACCATTTACTTTAGGTGAGATATGGTCCCAAGGCGTATTTCAACTTGAAACACGATTTCTACGTTATTAGAGTCTGAAACGAATATTTTTCGTTTACAAGGCGTATTTCAACTTGAAACACGATTTCTACGTTTTTAGAGTCTGAAATGAACATTTTTCGTTTACTCGCCTAAATATAGTGATATTTTAAAATTGTTTAAACTTTTTAACTTTACCCTAGGGACAAACATTACGTTTGGTTAAAGTTTGATTCTACCATTTACTTTAGGTGACATATGGTCCCAAGGCGTATTTCAACTTGAAACACGATTTCAACGTTATTAGAGTCTGAAATGAACATTTTTCGTTTACTCGCCTAAATCTGGTGATATTTTAAAATTGTTTTAACTTTTCAACTTTACCCTAGGTACAAACAATAAGTTTGGTTAAAGTTTGATTCTACCATTTAATTTAGGTAAAATATGGTCCCAAGGCGTATTTCAACTTGAAACACGATTTCTACGTTTTTAGAGTCTGAAATGAACATTTTTCGTTTACTCGCCTAAATATAGTGATATTTTAAAATTGTTTAAACTTTTTAACTTTACCCTAGGTACAAACATTACGTTTGTTTAAAGTTTGATTCTACCATTTACTTTAGGTGAGATATGGTACCAAGACGTATTTCAACTTGAAACACGATTTCTACGTTTTTAGAGTCTGAAATGAACATTTTTCGTTTACTCGCCTAAATCTGGTGATATTTTAAAATTGTTTAAACTTTTTAATTTTACCCTAGGTACAAACATTACGTTTGGTTAAAGTTTGATTCTACCATTTAATTTAGGTGAGATATGGTGCCAAGGCGTATTTCAACTTGAAACACGATTTTTGCTGTTTTAGAGTCTGAAACGAACATTTTTCGTTTACAAGGCGTATTTCAACTTGAAACACGATTTCTACGTTTTTAGAGTCTGAAATGAACATTTTTCGTTTACTCGCCTAAATATAGTGATATTTTAAAATTGTTTAAACTTTTTAACTTTACCCTAGGTACAAACATTACGTTTGTTTAAAGTTTGATTCTACCATTTACTTTAGGTGAGATATGGTACCAAGACGTATTACAACTTGAAACACGATTTCTACGTTTTTAGAGTCTGAAATGAACATTTTTCGTTTACTCGCCTAAATCTGGTGATATTTTAAAATTGTTTAAACTTTTTAATTTTACCCTAGGTACAAACATTACGTTTGGTTAAAGTTTGATTCTACCATTTACTTTAGGTGAGATATGGTGCCAAGGCGTATTTCAACTGGAAACACGATTTCTGCGGTTTTAGAGTCTGAAACGAACATTTTTCGTTTACAAGGCGTATTTCAACTTGAAACACGATTTCTACGTTTTTAGAGTCTGAAATGAACATTTTTCGTTTACTCGCCTAAATATAGTGATATTTTAAAATTGTTTAAACTTTTTAACTTTACCCTAGGTACAAACATTACGTTTGGTTAAAGTTTGATTCTACCATTTACTGTAGGTGAGATATGGTACCAAGGCGTATTTCAACTTGAAACACGATTTCTGCGGTTTTAGAGTCTGAGACGAACAATTTTCGTTTACTCGCCTAAATATAGTGATATTTTAAAATTGTTTAAACTTTTTAACTTTACCCTAGGTACAAACAATAAGTTTGGTTAAAGTTTGATTCTACCATTTAATTTAGGTAAAATATGGTCCCAAGGCGTATTTCAACTTGGAACACGATTTCTACGTTTTTAGAGTCTGAAATGAACATTTTTCGTTTACTCGCCTAAATATAGTGATATTTTAAAATTGTTTAAACTTTTTAACTTTACCCTAGGTACAAACATTACGTTTGTTTAAAGTTTGATTCTACCATTTACTTTAGGTAAGATATGGTACCAAGACGTATTTCAACTTGAAACACGATTTCTACGTTTTTAGAGTCTGAAATGAACATTTTTCGTTTACTCGCCTAAATCTGGTGATATTTTAAAATTGTTTAAACTTTTTAATTTTACCCTAGGTACAAACATTACGTTTGGTTAAAGTTTGATTCTACCATTTACTTTAGGTGAGATATGGTGCCAAGGCGTATTTCAACTTGAAACACGATTTCTGCGGTTTTAGAGTCTGTGACGAACAATTTTCGTTTACTCGCCTAAATATAGTGATATTTTAAAATTGTTTAAACTTTTTAACTTTACCCTAGGTACAAACATTACGTTTGGTTAAAGTTTGATTCTACCATTTAATTTAGGTAAAATATGGTCCCAAGGCGTATTTCAACTTGAAACACGATTTCTACGTTTTTAGAGTCTGAAATGAACATTTTTCGTTTACTCGCCTAAATATAGTGATATTTTAAAATTGTTTAAACTTTTTAACTTTACCCTAGGTACAAACATTACGTTTGTTTAAAGTTTGATTCTACCATTTACTTTAGGTGAGATATGGTACCGAGACGTATTTCAACTTGAAACACGATTTCTACGTTTTTAGAGTCTGAAATGAACATTTTTCGTTTACTCGCCTAAATCTGGTGATATTTTAAAATTGTTTAAACTTTTTAATTTTACCCTAGGTACAAACATTACGTTTGGTTAAAGTTTGATTCTACCATTTACTTTAGGTGAGATATGGTGCCAAGGCGTATTTCAACTTGAAACACGATTTCTGCGGTTTTAGAGTCTGAAACGAACATTTTTCGTTTACAAGGCGTATTTCAACTTGAAACACGATTTCTACGTTTTTAGAGTCTGAAATGAACATTTTTCGTTTACTCGCCTAAATATAGTGATATTTTAAACTTTTTAACTTTACCCTAGGTACAAACATTACGTTTGTTTAAAGTTTGATTCTACCATTTACTTTAGGTGAGATATGGTACCAAGGCGTATTTCAACTTGAAAAACGATTTCTGCGGTTTTAGAGTCTGAGACGAACAATTTTCGTTTACTCGCCTAAATATAGTGATATTTTAAAATTGTTTAAACTTTTTAACTTTACCCTAGGTACAAAAATTACGTTTGGTTAAAGTTTGATTCTACCATTTAATTTAGGTAAAATATGGTCCCAAGGCGTATTTCAACTTGAAACACGATTTCTACGTTTTTAGAGTCTGAAATGAACATTTTTCGTTTACTCGCCTAAATATAGTGATATTTTAAAATTGTTTAAACTTTTTAACTTTACCCTAGGTACAAACATTACGTTTGTTTAAAGTTTGATTCTACCATTTACTTTAGGTGAGATATGGTACCAAGACGTATTTCAACTTGAAACACGATTTCTACGTTTTTAGAGTCTGAAATGAACATTTTTCGTTTACTCGCCTAAATCTGGTGATATTTTAAAATTGTTTAAACTTTTTAATTTTACCCTAGGTACAAACATTACGTTTGGTTAAAGTTTGATTCTACCATTTACTTTAGGTGAGATATGGTGCCAAGGCGTATTTCAACTTGAAACACGATTTCTGCGGTTTTAGAGTCTGAAACGAACATTTTTCGTTTACAAGGCGTATTTCAACTTGAAACACGATTTCTACGTTTTTAGAGTCTAAAATGAACATTTTTCGTTTACTCGCCTAAATATAGTGATATTTTAAAATTGTTTAAACTTTTTAACTTTACCCTAGGTACAAACATTACGTTTGGTTAAAGTTTGATTCTACCATTTACTTTAGGTGAGATATGGTACCAAGGCGTATTTCAACTTGAAACACGATTTCTGCGGTTTTAGAGTCTGAGACGAACATTTTTCGTTTACTCGCCTAAATATAGTGATATTTTAATATTGTTTAAACTTTTTAACTTTACCCTAGGTACAAACATTACGTTTGGTTAAAGTTTGATTCTACCATTTACTTTAGGTGAGATATGGTCCCAAGGCGTATTTCAACTTGAAACACGATTTCTACGTTATTAGAGTCTGAAACGAATATTTTTCGTTTACAAGGCGTATTTCAACTTGAAACACGATTTCTACGTTTTTAGAGTCTGAAATGAACATTTTTCGTTTACTCGCCTAAATATAGTGATATTTTAAAATTGTTTAAACTTTTTAACTTTACCCTAGGGACAAACATTACGTTTGGTTAAAGTTTGATTCTACCATTTACTTTAGGTGACATATGGTCCCAAGGCGTATTTCAACTTGAAACACGATTTCAACGTTATTAGAGTCTGAAATGAACATTTTTCGTTTACTCGCCTAAATCTGGTGATATTTTAAAATTGTTTTAACTTTTCAACTTTACCCTAGGTACAAACAATAAGTTTGGTTAAAGTTTGATTCTACCATTTAATTTAGGTAAAATATGGTCCCAAGGCGTATTTCAACTTGAAACACGATTTCTACGTTTTTAGAGTCTGAAATGAACATTTTTCGTTTACTCGCCTAAATATAGTGATATTTTAAAATTGTTTAAACTTTTTAACTTTACCCTAGGTACAAACATTACGTTTGGTTAAAGTTTGATTCTACCATTTACTTTAGGTGAGATATGGTACCAAGGCGTATTTCAACTTGAAACACGATTTCTGCGGTTTTAGAGTCTGAGACGAACATTTTTCGTTTACTCGCCTAAATATAGTGATATTTTAATATTGTTTAAACTTTTTAACTTTACCCTAGGTACAAACATTACGTTTGGTTAAAGTTTGATTCTACCATTTACTTTAGGTGAGATATGGTCCCAAGGCGTATTTCAACTTGAAACACGATTTCTACGTTATTAGAGTCTGAAACGAATATTTTTCGTTTACAAGGCGTATTTCAACTTTAAACACGATTTCTACGTTTTTAGAGTCTGAAATGAACATTTTTCGTTTACTCGCCTAAATATAGTGATATTTTAAAATTGTTTAAACTTTTTAACTTTACCCTAGGTACAAACATTACGTTTGTTTAAAGTTTGATTCTACCATTTACTTTAGGTGAGATATGGTACCAAGACGTATTTCAACTTGAAACACGATTTCTACGTTTTTAGAGTCTGAAATGAACATTTTTCGTTTACTCGCCTAAATCTGGTGATATTTTAAAATTGTTTAAACTTTTTAATTTTACCCTAGGTACAAACATTACGTTTGGTTAAAGTTTGATTCTACCATTTAATTTAGGTGAGATATGGTGCCAAGGCGTATTTCAACTTGAAACACGATTTCTGCGGGTTTAGAGTCTGAAATGAACATTTTTCGTTTACTCGCCTAAATATAGTGATATTTTAAAATTGTTACAACTTTTTAACTTTACCCTAAAGACAAACATTACGTTTGGTTAAAGTTTGATTCTACCATTTACTTTAGGTGACATATGGTCCCAAGGCGTATTTCAACTTGAAACACGATTTCAACGTTATTAGAGGCTGAAATGAACATTTTTCGTTTACTCGCCTAAATCTGGTGATATTTTAAAATTGTTTTAACTTTTCAACTTTACCCTAGGTACAAACAATAAGTTTGGTTAAAGTTTGATTCTACCATTTAATTTAGGTAAAATATGGTCCCAAGGCGTATTTCAACTTGAAACACGATTTCTACGTTTTTAGAGTCTGAAATGAACATTTTTCGTTTACTCGCCTAAATATAGTGATATTTTAAAATTGTTTACACTTTTTAACTTTACCCTAGGTACAAACATTACGTTTGGTTAAAGTTTGATTCTACCATTTACTTTAGGTGAGATATGGTACCAAGGCGTATTTCAACTTGAAACACGATTTCTGCGATTTTAGAGTCTGAGACGAACATTTTTCGTTTACTCGCCTAAATATAGTGATATTTTAATATTGTTTAAACTTTTTAACTTTACCCTAGGTACAAACATTACGTTTGGTTAAAGTTTGATTCTACCATTTACTTTAGGTGAGATATGGTCCCAAGGCGTATTTCAACTTGAAACACGATTTCTACGTTATTAGAGTCTGAAACGAATATTTTTCGTTTACAAGGCGTATTTCAACTTGAAACACGATTTCTACGTTTTTAGAGTCTGAAATGAACATTTTTCGTTTACTCGCCTAAATATAGTGATATTTTAAAATTGTTTAAACTTTTTAACTTTACCCTAGGTACAAACATTACGTTTGTTTAAAGTTTGATTCTACCATTTACTTTAGGTGAGATATGGTACCAAGACGTATTTCAACTTGAAACACGATTTCTACGTTTTTAGAGTCTAAAATGAACATTTTTCGTTTACTCGCCTAAATCTGGTGATATTTTAAAATTGTTTAAACTTTTTAATTTTACCCTAGGTACAAACATTACGTTTGGTTAAAGTTTGATTCTACCATTTAATTTAGGTGAGATATGGTGCCAAGGCGTATTTCAACTTGAAACACGATTTCTGCGGTTTTAGAGTCTGAAACGAACATTTTTCGTTTACAAGGCGTATTTCAACTTGAAACACGATTTCTACGTTTTTAGAGTCTGAAATGAACATTTTTCGTTTACTCGCCTAAATATAGTGATATTTTAAAATTGTTTAAACTTTTTAACTTTACCCTAGGTACAAACATTACGTTTGGTTAAAGTTTGATTCTACCATTTACTTTAGGTGAGATATGGTACCAAGGCGTATTTCAACTTGAAACACGATTTCTGCGGTTTTAGAGTCTGAGACGAACATTTTTCGTTTACTCGCCTAAATATAGTGATATTTTAAAATTGTTTAAACTTTTTAACTTTACCCTAGGTACAAACATTACGTTTGGTTAAAGTTTGATTCTACCATTTACTTTAGGTGAGATATGGTCCCAAGGCGTATTTCAACTTGAAACACGATTTCTACGTTTTTAGAGTCTGAAATGAACATTTTTCGTTTACTCGCCTAAATATAGTGATATTTTAAAATTGTTTAAACTTTTTAACTTTACCCTAGGGACAAACATTACGTTTGGTTAAAGTTTGATTCTACCATTTACTTTAGGTGACATATGGTCCCAAGGCGTATTTCAACTTGAAACACGATTTCAACGTTATTAGAGTCTGAAATGAACATTTTTCGTTTACTCGCCTAAATCTGGTGATATTTTAAAATTGTTTTAACTTTTCAACTTTACCCTAGGTACAAACAATAAGTTTGGTTAAAGTTTGATTCTACCATTTAATTTAGGTAAAATATGGTCCCAAGGCGTATTTCAACTTGAAACACGATTTCTACGTTTTTAGAGTCTGAAATGAACATTTTTCGTTTACTCGCCTAAATATAGTGATATTTTAAAATTGTTTAAACTTTTTAACTTTACCCTAGGTACAAACATTACGTTTGTTTAAAGTTTGATTCTACCATTTACTTTAGGTGAGATATGGTACCAAGACGTATTTCAACTTGAAACACGATTTCTACGTTTTTAGAGTCTGAAATGAACATTTTTCGTTTACTCGCCTAAATATAGTGATATTTTAAAATTGTTTAAACTTTTTAACTTTACCCTAGGGACAAACATTACGTTTGGTTAAAGTTTGATTCTACCATTTACTTTAGGTGAGATATGGTCCCAAGGCGTATTTCAACTTGAAACACGATTTCTACGTTATTAGAGTCTGAAACGAATATTTTTCGTTTACAAGGCGTATTTCAACTTGAAACACGATTTCTACGTTTTTAGAGTCTGAAATGAACATTTTTCGTTTACTCGCCTAAATATAGTGATATTTTAAAATTGTTTAAACTTTTTAACTTTACCCTAGGTACAAACATTACGTTTGTTTAAAGTTTGATTCTACCATTTACTTTAGGTGAGATTTGGTACCAAGACGTATTTCAACTTGAAACACGATTTCTACGTTTTTAGAGTCTGAAATGAACATTTTTCGTTTACTCGGCTAAATCTGGTGATATTTTAAAATTGTTTAAACTTTTTAATTTTACCCTAGGTACAAACATTACGTTTGGTTAAAGTTTGATTCTACCATTTAATTTAGGTGAGATATGGTGCCAAGGCGTATTTCAACTTGAAACACGATTTCTGCGGTTTTAGAGTCTGAAACGAACATTTTTCGTTTACAAGGCGTATTTCAACTTGAAACACGATTTCTACGTTTTTAGAGTCTGAAATGAACATTTTTCGTTTACTCGCCTAAATATAGTGATATTTTAAAATTGTTTAAACTTTTTAACTTTACCCTAGGTACAAACATTACGTTTGGTTAAAGTTTGATTCTACCATTTACTTTAGGTGAGATATGGTACCAAGGCGTATTTCAACTTGAAACACGATTTCTGCGGTTTTAGAGTCTGAGACGAACATTTTTCGTTTACTCGCCTAAATATAGTGATATTTTAAAATTGTTTAAACTTTTTAACTTTACCCTAGGTACAAACATTACGTTTGGTTAAAGTTTGATTCTACCATTTACTTTAGGTGAGATATGGTCCCAAGGCGTATTTCAACTTGAAACACGATTTCTACGTTTTTAGAGTCTGAAATGAACATTTTTCGTTTACTCGCCTAAATATAGTGATATTTTAAAATTGTTTAAACTTTTTAACTTTACCCTAGGGACAAACATTACGTTTGGTTAAAGTTTGATTCTACCATTTACTTTAGGTGACATATGGTCCCAAGGCGTATTTCAACTTGAAACACGATTTCAACGTTATTAGAGTCTGAAATGAACATTTTTCGTTTACTCGCCTAAATCTGGTGATATTTTAAAATTGTTTTAACTTTTCAACTTTACCCTAGGTACAAACAATAAGTTTGGTTAAAGTTTGATTCTACCATTTAATTTAGGTAAAATATGGTCCCAAGGCGTATTTCAACTTGAAACACGATTTCTACGTTTTTAGAGTCTGAAATGAACATTTTTCGTTTACTCGCCTAAATATAGTGATATTTTAAAATTGTTTAAACTTTTTAACTTTACCCTAGGTACAAACATTACGTTTGTTTAAAGTTTGATTCTACCATTTACTTTAGGTGAGATATGGTACCAAGACGTATTTCAACTTGAAACACGATTTCTACGTTTTTAGAGTCTGAAATGAACATTTTTCGTTTACTCGCCTAAATATAGTGATATTTTAAAATTGTTTAAACTTTTTAACTTTACTCTAGGGACAAACATTACGTTTGGTTAAAGTTTGATTCTACCATTTACTTTAGGTGACATATGGTCCCAAGGCGTATTTCAACTAGAAACACGATTTCTACGTTATTAGAGTCTGAAACGAATATTTTTCGTTTACAAGGCGTATTTAAACTTGAAACACGATTTCTACGTTTTTAGAGTCTGAAATGAACATTTTTCGTTTACTCGCCTAAATATAGTGATATTTTAAAATTGTTTAAACTTTTTAACTTTACCCTAGGGACAAACATTACGTTTGGTTAAAGTTTGATTCTACCATTTACTTTAGGTGACATATGGTCCCAAGGCGTATTTCAACTTGAAACACGATTTCAACGTTATTAGAGTCTGAAATGAACATTTTTCGTTTACTCGCCTAAATCTGGTGATATTTTAAAATTGTTTTAACTTTTCAACTTTACCCTAGGTACAAACAATAAGTTTGGTTAAAGTTTGATTCTACCATTTAATTTAGGTAAAATATGGTCCCAAGGCGTATTTCAACTTGAAACACGATTTCTACGTTTTTAGAGTCTGAAATGAACATTTTTCGTTTACTCGCCTAAATATAGTGATATTTTAAAATTGTTTAAACTTTTTAACTTTACCCTAGGTACAAACATTACGTTTGGTTAAAGTTTGATTCTACCATTTACTTTAGGTGAGATATGGTACCAAGGCGTATTTCAACTTGAAACACGATTTCTGCGGTTTTAGAGTCTGAAACGAACATTTTTCGTTTACAAGGCGTATTTCAACTTGAAACACGATTTCTACGTTTTTAGAGTCTGAAATGAACATTTTTCGTTTACTCGCCTAAATATAGTGATATTTTAAAATTGTTTAAACTTTTTAACTTTACCCTAGGTACAAACATTACGTTTGGTTAAAGTTTGATTCTACCATTTACTTTAGGTGAGATATGGTGCCAAGGCGTATTTCAACTTGAAACACGATTTCTGCGGTTTTAGAGTCTGAAACGAACATTTTTCGTTTACAAGGCGTATTTCAACTTGAAACACGATTTCTACGTTTTTAGAGTCTGAAATGAACATTTTTCGTTTACTCGCCTAAATATAGTGATATTTTAAAATTGTTTAAACTTTTTAACTTTACCCTAGGTACAAACATTACGTTTGGTTAAAGTTTGATTCTACCATTTACTTTAGGTGAGATATGGTACCAAGGCGTATTTCAACTTGAAACACGATTTCTGCGGTTTTAGAGTCTGAGACGAACATTTTTCGTTTACTCGCCTAAATATAGTGATATTTTAAAATTGTTTAAACTTTTTAACTTTACCCTAGGTACAAACATTACGTTTGGTTAAAGTTTGATTCTACCATTTACTTTAGGTGAGATATGGTCCCAAGGCGTATTTCAACTTGAAACACGATTTCTACGTTTTTAGAGTCTGAAATGAACATTTTTCGTTTACTCGCCTAAATATAGTGATATTTTAAAATTGTTTAAACTTTTTAACTTTACCCTAGGGACAAACATTACGTTTGGTTAAAGTTTGATTCTACCATTTACTTTAGGTGACATATGGTCCCAAGGCGTATTTCAACTTGAAACACGATTTCAACGTTATTAGAGTCTGAAATGAACATTTTTCGTTTACTCGCCTAAATCTGGTGATATTTTAAAATTGTTTTAACTTTTCAACTTTACCCTAGGTACAAACAATAAGTTTGGTTAAAGTTTGATTCTACCATTTAATTTAGGTAAAATATGGTCCCAAGGCGTATTTCAACTTGAAACACGATTTCTACGTTTTTAGAGTCTGAAATGAACATTTTTCGTTTACTCGCCTAAATATAGTGATATTTTAAAATTGTTTAAACTTTTTAACTTTACCCTAGGTACAAACATTACGTTTGTTTAAAGTTTGATTCTACCATTTACTTTAGGTGAGATATGGTACCAAGACGTATTTCAACTTGAAACACGATTTCTACGTTTTTAGAGTCTGAAATGAACATTTTTCGTTTACTCGCCTAAATATAGTGATATTTTAAAATTGTTTAAACTTTTTAACTTTACCCTAGGGACAAACATTACGTTTGGTTAAAGTTTGATTCTACCATTTACTTTAGGTGAGATATGGTCCCAAGGCGTATTTCAACTTGAAACACGATTTCTACGTTATTAGAGTCTGAAACGAATATTTTTCGTTTACAAGGCGTATTTCAACTTGAAACACGATTTCTACGTTTTTAGAGTCTGAAATGAACATTTTTCGTTTACTCGCCTAAATATAGTGATATTTTAAAATTGTTTAAACTTTTTAACTTTACCCTAGGTACAAACATTACGTTTGTTTAAAGTTTGATTCTACCATTTACTTTAGGTGAGATTTGGTACCAAGACGTATTTCAACTTGAAACACGATTTCTACGTTTTTAGAGTCTGAAATGAACATTTTTCGTTTACTCGCCTAAAT
>CANDYQ010000120.1:0-27500 GCA_947425015.1 Pterostichus niger
GCTTTGCGTGACTGAATGCGTCAAACGTTCCTGACGGAGACAGACGCCGCACGCAGATGATCCTACATCGTCGATGGTGATGTTCATCAAGACGTTCGTGATGACGCATGTGAACGGCTTGGCCTTGGGTTCGGTGCGATGACGTGGTAAACGGGCCCATGCAGTGACAGTCACTCCAATGTCGATGTAGTATCGAACCACTGCTCTTAACGAGTATGCTGCCAGACCGGGTGGATATGACGTCCTGGAACCGTAGATTGTGAACACGCGATACATATGGATGAATGCCTTTTAAAGATTGGCTCTCTTTTGGTAGTCCGACAATGCAGGTTGTGAAGAGTCCGTAGTGGTCAGGTTGAGGTGGTGCAGATGCAGGTGCGGGTACTTGTATCGAATAGCGACATCCTAAGGGCGGTGGAGCCCGAGAGTGAGAGTAGAGCGAGCTTGTGGGAGGGATAGCTGAACCATATACAACGGCGGACTTTGCGGCCGGCCGTTGGTGCTGCGAGCTGCGGGCATTAGCTTTTTGAGACGTGCTGTTGTTGATGGAAAAGCGTCTTCCGACACTGTTTAGTTTAGACTTTCGGCGGTGACGTAGCCGGCGGGCGGTGACATGTGTGGCTGCGGTCCGGGAAGTTGCTGGTGCTGCTTTCCTCTCCAAAGGACGACTACATTGAGTAATACGACAGTAAGCGTGACATTTTACTACCAGTGCTGTTGCTAGGGTTTCGTTGGCGGATTTTGCGGCCTCATCAGATAAGAAGCCATCTGGATGCTACAACTGTTGGCGTATCAGTTAACCCCCTGGTCTCGCAGAGGCATAGATAAGATGAACATAAAAATTTGCTGCATTTCTAAGAATTTTAGTTACTAATGTCATCCCTTTTTAATTTAAACCCTAAAATTAATAGCTAACCGATTTCCACTTAGTCGTCTTATCTGTACATGTGCGAGCCAGAAGTCGGCGTCGTGTGCGTTGCCTCAAAAGATAAAACTTTAAACTAAAAATTTTACATTATTGTTACACAACACAATTTCTAGAAATATTTCTTCCAACCGTTCCAAGAATGTTTTCACAAACAATTGCATTCACTGTTAAACGCCGAATGTTTATATAATGTGTTATGTATGTTTATTTTCAAGTTAACTAATATTATTTTATTCATTACTAAGAATAAACACGGTTTTGCATCTTTTTTAATGTCTTACCTGATCGTTTCGATCGATTCGTCATTTTCATCAGAAGGAAAAAAGGAGGTTGTCGGTCTTGACTTTTTAGCATTTTGGAGACGCTCTGTCTTCAGTTTTCTTTTTTGAAATCCGCTTAGGTATTTTCGGTTTGATGCCATCCTTCTATTTTGACATCCGACTCACGGTCACAATAATGTCGATCACTTTGTGCGATGGCCCCACGGTTCGAATTTCGAAACCAGCGCGAGACCCAATCAGTTGTGTGACGGATTATGTCTGTTGGTAACAGTGCGCGGCACAGTCTCCAACGAAACGGAGATCTTTAGGGATAGTGGAATGGAGCTCAAAATTTGAATTTCGAATTAACCTTACATTTTTCAAAGAGAAACGTTTCATTAAATGAAAATTCGTTAGGAAATTCACGGGGGCCCCCGAGTTGTTTCAAAACAAAATCAAAATATTTTCAATGTCTTTATCAATAAATTGAATAAAATTCGAATCATCTTCAGTATGGCCACGTAATGCAAGTCCTTGAGTTGCAAGATATTTGACAGATCCTATTATTTTGAGCAGAGCATTTCTTGCTATCTTCATTTCTAGCAGTTTGGTCTAGGAAAGGAATGTTTCCACGTTGATCCCTTGATTAGTTGCTGACATTGCATAAATGGCATTACGATGCATCTCGGAGTTTTCGTGTTTCTTAAATCTTTCAATAGCTTTGTTCCAATTATTGAATCCATCTTCCACAAATGACCCAAAGGATAATTTATAATCTTTAGCCAGAATAGGATACTTTTTTTTTAAATAGGCATCTTGACAAATCTCACAGAAAGCTTTTGAAAGGTTTTCTTTGTAAAGTAACCACTTAAAGGTATTTTTCCACTTTACTTGCAAATAACGGTCCTTTTTCTTCATTAGCAATGAATTATCAATGACAGTGGTTTTGGTTTGTAAATGTGAATTTAAAGCTTTTGCTTTATGGTTATTGCTATCTTTATCTTGATTAGTTTCGAAGTTCTTACTAAGATTCAAATCAGATCTAGGCTCAGGTTGAACCGAATTTGTGTTTGTTTTTAGCCGAACGACAAATTTATCCATGTTTACCTTAGAGTCTAGAAAGAAGTATATAAAATGATAAATTAAATAACAAAATCATTATTCTAGCAAGTTCAAATAAATGTTTAAGAATAATTACCATTAAAAAGTAACTCCGTATACAAGAGATAACATACACACTATTCAATATGCACTAAGCAGCAATTCAAATAAATGCTCCATTCAAATTCAAACAGTCTGCCAATCGCCAGCCCCCAACCAAGAGTCGTTACTTTCGATTTAATGCAACATAGATATTAGATATTTCGATGGGTAAGTATTCTGTTCTGTGGTCTAGTCATATACGTATTAGATTATATACTGCTAATACTTTTTCTCAGACACGTTCTAAATATTGTAACGGAAATGGGTTTACGCATGCGCGTGTGCCTTGAATACTATGAGTCATGCCGTTGATCTCGGATTGGAGAGCGAATAAGCGTCGATCACATGGGAAAAAAGAGAATAAGCGTCGATTTTATGGGAAATATATTTTTTTTTACTAAAATCGCTATGGGTGCTCTGCACCCATAGCACAGCCCCTATGGATGCTTGCGCACCCAGAGCCCCCACGGTTCCAGCGCCTATATCTGAAATTAATAACATAGTTTTGAGCGATTTAGTTTTCCATTACTTTTCAAACATTTAAAAGAAACTGGCTTCGAAATAAAATTGTAGAGAGTTAAATTTATTATTCTACAACTTTGATGGATATTTCTCTAATATTTTACAAAATAATGGCAATCAAAAAATATCTTGTATTTAATTCAAATATTTTTTTTTAAACTACATACTGCCTCTGCACAAATTAGGTCCGAGTACTCTAATAGAGTAGCTGGTAAACGTGTAGTGCAATCCCGTCGGCTTCTAGCCATCGTGGAGCGAACACTCTGGTATCCATAAAAACGCCCAATTGCCTCTGGATAACGACGCTCTTCTTCCCGAAAGATGGTCTCTAAGGCGGCGTTTGCCTGTTGCGCACGTGTACACAGTACAGTTTTCAATCTTAAAAATTGTACTTCTGCGATGTCTGCCTCGTAGGTATGGTACTGCGTCACCTCCTGCACTCCGTTTGTCATAACGACACGACCTGGACAGTCCTCGCGATAGCGGCAAACCAAATAAACCTTGTCGTTCCAACGCCTATTGACGCTAAATACATAGTTGTTCAAGGCAAATAAATGAGAATTATTCCGATGTCCATCAATACGCTTCATTATGAAGATGTAATGAAATTAAATGGCACGAAAATGATAAGAAACCAAACTGAAATGGTGAAAAACAAAAACTTTTTACAAAAATTATAAATGCCATTGTTTGACCGAGAGGTCGTTCCGTGGGGGGCTGCGCCGAGAAAAATAAATGCGGAAAGAGAAACAGAGAGCAAAATAGAAAATAAAGAATAAGGCAATGCTGGAAGGAGAAGGTAAGGACGCTCTTCACTTCCAGGAGCTGCCCTGGATGACTTAACACTGTAATGCTTCTTCTACTTTTGGCGCGCTACACACAAAACCAAGGCCTTTCGGCTTACACAACAAAATCAAAGGAAGCACCACATATACAATACCTGGATAACTATGTTCAGCGGTGCTGGGCGTAGGTTCCGGAGGCGCCACCTAGCTCGAAAAAAAGAAGGGACACTCTAGTGAGCTAGGAACTAGTGACACAAAAGGTATGATGTGCATAACATAATAAATCAAAATCACAACCAAAATACAGTTAAACTTTAATCTAATCTTTGTAACCAAGTCAACAAACTAATTCAAAAAACAGAGACTAAGGTGTAACTTAACTGAGCGGTGGAATCTGCTATTCAACTAAGACAGTGTCAAACGTACGCTGCTAAAAAAATGGTAGGTTGGACTATCTAATCCTCTTCTTCTGAGACTCCTGGAGAGGAGGACGGAGACGAAGAGTTGAAGTAGACCGATCTTCTCGACTGGAGATCAAGTATGGTGGGCTTCCGGACGTAAAAAGATGTGTTGGTCCTTGGTAAAGTGCGTGAAGCCACTCAGTACACTGCTTGTCTCGACAATCGACTTCAGAAGATTAATGTAGGTCACTTCTCCAAGCCTCTCCTCTCTTAGGTAGCTCAGACTAAATTCCCTTACTGATTGCACCTAAAACAGGGTGTAAACCAGCAGCAAACCATACCACAAATGTACATACAAAAGCGCAAAGCGTATAAGGCAAGAATGACAAAGCAAAGGTTCCAAATCGAAATCGTTAACAAAGCTCAAGTTAAATAACAAACTACGGGTTACAAAGCAAAACTTAATTGCAAAATCAAACAAAAGTATTACAAAATGTTCATAATCAAAATTTTCAAAAGGTACAAAATGTTTCCGAATTAACGTTACGTTACGCAAGCACATAGAAAATGATGATGAAAATAATGAGAATGGTGAAGAGATGAACAATGAATGACGGGGTTGTTGAGACAGGGACGTTGGACAGGAAGTAAGTCTCTACTTACACTATAAACAGGCTTCGCGGCTTTGTGGTGGTTGGTTTTGACTCAAAATATCCAAAATCACAAATTTGCTAATCAGCAACCAAAAAGTCAAACCAGACCAAACAAAACTTAAACTAAATATCACAACACTTAATATCTAATCAAATAGCACAAAGCCCGCCAAGTATGTTTCAAAAAAGATGAGGCAGCTTTTCTAACTGTGCAGAAAAGTTCTCAAAAAAACAAAAACGCCTGTAAATTCCTAAGTTGTCCAAAAAAAACAGTCGGGTCTCAACACATTCTCACACACATGTTCTCAATGAATGATGATGAACGGACATGATATGAAGGGAGAAGGGATACAAAGATGGTGGCCGGAAATGAAAGTCAGAAACGTGGTTCAAATACACGTGAAGCATGTATTTCACAAAACAAAATTTAAATCCAAACAAATAGCAAAACCCCCCAAAATGTTTATACAGAATTACAAAAATGATATGCTGCAAAAATGACAAGTGCATGTGGACAGAACATGACTTCATACACGAACTGGTAATCTAGCTAAATTAAACAAAAAGGCGATTCTGTCAGAGTTCAATCGATCTAAAATACTACAATTGATAATAAGCTTCCGAGTCTAAAATTTTACTAAAATGATTGACGCTACGTTAAATTTAACCTAACAAAAGAGACACGAACATGTGCTCCACAAAACAAAATAAATGAAAACCAATATCAAAAATAAACCGTTTCAACTAATAAACTTCAAATCAGTAAAATCTTAGTTTGAACACTTACTCTCAAAATGCAGTCAGCACGGTGATGTTCATGGATCTCGTCGTTATCTTCACAAAATCAAAAAACTCAAGCCAACATGGCCGACAACAAAAAAAGATCTCAGACAGCATCCACAAAATCAACCGATCACGACGAAGTCTGAAGGCAGAACCCTTGATCGACCGTCTTCGATGAAATCTCGAAGCCGAATCTCGTTTGACAGCCAGCCAAAAAAAAAACTCATCCCTCTCTCGTGTCAAAAAAATGAACTACAGAAATAATCCAGCAAAAAAATTGAATCGTAGAACGGCTACCTGAGTTTCAGGCAAGCATGGCGGGTGGTGGTGAAGAAAAATCATTACACTTCCTCCTTTCTCTCCCAAAAAAAAAATGAATAAGCTACAGCTTAGAATTTTTTTTTCTAGGTCAAGTACTACGCAGACTTAGATGTTTCGTCAGAGTCAGGATTAGTCTTAAGATCCTTGACATGCCATCTTCCAAGTTGGTTACCATCGAGATCAGTGAGTTGATAAACCAAAGGTGAAATTTTCTTGGAAACTAAACAGCGAATATATTTGGGTGCCAGCTTGCGACGCTGCAGAGGATGACGCCGAACACACCATCTTCCACTGCCGCGCATGGAGGACCGAGAGGCGAGCCATGGAAAATGTTACGGGCCACTGCACGGTAGATAACCTCATCCCCAGCATGCTTGAGAGCCCAGAAAAATGGGAAGCTGTTGCCGGCTACTGCAAAACGGTAATTGGCACAAAAGAAAGCCAAGAAAGAGAAAGAGAAAGAGAAAGAGAAAGAGAGGAGGACGACGAGTAAACGGACAACTGGCTAGAAAGGATAAGATAGGCTCCAGCCATTGAAGAAGTAGTCCTTAGATGGAACGCCGGTGCGCTGGAGTGGGACGCCGAAGGGACGGGAGAGTTTAGTGGGTAGGCTGACCAAATGAAGCGAAAGCGGATGGTTAGAGTCCCACACTACCTATACCCACTTGTGGGGGGATGCGCTGCCTCGGCATCATCCTAGGTGTGCATGAGCATTCTCTCCTACCCTGCCTTAAAAAAAAAAAAAAAAAAACAAAAAAAAGGTTAGGTTAGGTTAGGTTCGAGGAGACAGCCTCGGAAAAAAACAAGGGTGAGGTGAGTGGTGTTGCAGGAGGTGCAGTGAAGAAGGTGGATGGGAACCCGTTCCAGGGGAGTGCGCTGAGACGTTCTCCCGCCAAGCAGAGGTCTTCTTCCATAGACCTAGGACTTTTCGGGAACACTGAAGCTGACAGGCTTAAGCGAAAGCGGGAAGAGACTGTGCCAAGCGGAGGTGAGACGTGGGTGATTGAGATCAACGAATCACCTGAGCACAAGAAAGGTAAGAGCGGGACGATCACGGGCAGAGCTGGGCAGGCCTCCATGAACAAAGGGGGCGGGAAGAACCCCAACGAGACACCGCACCAGGATGTCTGGGAGGATGGGGACGAGAAGGAGATGGCTGCATTGGTAAAGATGATAGAAGAGCTCAAGTACCTTTGCAGCACACATAGCAATACGCAAAAGGACATCAAGAAGATAGCTAAAATGCTTGCTACTCAAGCCACTCGTACAGAGGCAGCCTGCAGAACAGCTAAAGTGGCTGTGAGGAAAGCAGCAAGGAGAGAGATGGCTTGCCGCCGAGACGCGGGTGTCCAGACGGAAGACAACACCGTCGAACAGGGTACACAAACTGTACACAAACCCGCTGAGAAGCTCGCAGCAGCAGAGCATAAGGAACGCCCAAGCGTGGAGGAAATCCTTGGGGCCATGGACCAGGAGGCGTCATATGAAGTCATGAGAGCGCACGCTGACCGTTACTGGCCCCCGGAGGTAATGGGGCGGCTACAATACGTAGATGCACCTTTCCAGGAGGCAAAAATACAGGAAGCAGCAGTAGCGAGCTGCCTGGCGGATGCAGCAGCGGTCCCTCGCGAAGTCAGAGGACTACTGCCGGGTGAGTTGGCCTTCTCGTGCGAACATTTTACGGTGCCCTCAAGCGAGGGTGCCACGAATGTCCCCAGTTACAGGTTCTACCTGCAGACCAGGGAAGCGGAAGCTGAGGGCGGAAAGGAAGCGGAAGCTGAGCGCGGAAAGGAAGCGGAAAACCTGTACAAGGCTCTCCGACTTCTGCGAGCGAAGATGAAAGAGCAGCAGCTCACCAGAGTAGCAGTCCCAAAGATGGAGTGCGGGGAAGGCGGCCGACTGCAGTGGAAAATCGTAAGTAAGATGCTTATAAATGTTTTCCACGAAACAGGGATCGAAGTAATGATCTACGCAAAACGAAAGAAAAAGAAAACGCGGGAGGCGAAACCAGTGGCTACTGCGGAGGCACACGTAGAGGTCGCTGAAGACGAGGGGCAAGGCTGGGCAACGGCTACAGGAAAGAGGAGGAGAAAGCGGCGGCCCCCTCGGGGGGCAGACACCCTCGAGCCGGGAGCTAAAAAGGTAGCAGGAGCTAGAGCAAAGGCCAGGAATGTGGGGAGAAGCACCAGGGCCATAATAATCAAAGGCACTGAACCCAGGACCAGCTACGCAGACCTCTTTAAGAAAATTGAGCCTGCACTGACTGAGAGCGACGTGGAAGGTGTTATTATTGGAAAGAGCGTGCGACAGGCTCCACACTGGGCGTGCACCTGGCCCTGATGGCATCCCAGTGGAGGTGGTCAGAGAGATGGTCCAGCAGCAGGCGCACATCGTTTTAGCAACGATGAACGAGCTGCTGAAGAGAGGGGAGTTCCCAGAAGTATGGAAAACAGCGAGGCTGGTCCTAATAAGGAAA
Organism: Pterostichus niger; assembly: GCA_947425015.1. Lineage (NCBI taxonomy): Eukaryota > Metazoa > Arthropoda > Insecta > Coleoptera > Carabidae > Pterostichus > Pterostichus niger. The sequence continues at coordinate 8,333 of CANDYQ010000120.1, forward strand.
GGGGAGAGGCCAGCAGATGAACCGTCATCATATAGGCCACTGTGCCTTCTAGACGCGATGGGGAAGCTTCTTGAACAGCTGCTACTGGCAAGGCTGAAAGGAGAAATTGACATCTCGGGGGGCCTAGCACCTCGGCAGCATGGCTTTCGGGAAGGGCACAGTACTGTGGGTGCTGTACAGGAGGTCCTGGCAATTGCAAGGGAGGCGAAGGAAGGTACATGGAGGACGAGAAGGCTGTGTGCCCTCATAACATTGGACGTACGCAACGCCTTCAACTCTGCTCGCTGGAGGTACATCGCTGAAACATTGAGAAAGCGAAAAGTGGCACCTTACCTCGTACGCATCATTCAGAGCTACCTCAGCAAACGATGGATACGAGCGGAAAGCGAGGAGGGAACGGAGGTAATCAGCATGACATGCGGTGTTCCACAAGGCTCGGTGCTGGGGCCGACCCTGTGGAACATCATGTACGATGAGGTTCTGCGCATAGACCTGCCAGAGGGGGCCACCTTGATAGGCTACGCCGACGATTTGGCACTGACAGTTGTGGCAAAAGAGGCAGCGGACCTGAAAGCCAAAGCAGACGAGGCGATTAAAGCCGTCTGTGACTGGATCAGCGGTAGGGGGCTAAAGATCGCCCCTGAGAAAACGGAGGCGATCATACTGGCGGGACGTAGGAAGGTGCCGCCACTCACCTTTGTTGTAGAGGGGAAGGAGGTGCAGCCTGGAGGTACTATTAAGTACCTGGGGGTCATCCTAGACCCGGGGCTTACTTTTGGGCCGCATGTGCAGGCAGTCTCCACGAGAGCGGCTGCAGTAGTTGCAGCGATGTCCAGGCTGATGCCAAATGTAGGTGGACCTAAGGCAAGTAAGAGGAGAGTACTGGGGAGCGTAGCACACTCCATCATGCTTTACGCGGCCCCAGTATGGCAGACTTCGCTGACGGTGGCGCGCACGAGGCAGAAGCTCAGGAAGGTGCAGAGGAAGGTTGCCCTCAGGATTTGCAGTGCCTACGCGACTGTATCAGAGGAGGCAGCGTTACTATTGGCGTCCGTACCGCCAATAGAGCTGCTAGCTGCAGAAAGGACGGCCGTGATGGGAGCTGAACCAGCCAACAGACTTGCTGTCAGGAGAGAAGCTAGGGCCAAACTGCTTGAGGCCTGGCAGACAAAGTGGGACAGTAGCCCGACGGGGTCTTGGACCCGCAAGCTCATTCCGAAGGTAGGCGAGTGGGTCGACCGGAAGCACGGAGAAACCAATTACCACCTAACACAGTTGCTGACAGGGCATGGTTCTTTTGGCACCTACCTGAAAAGGATAGGCAAAAGAGAGAGGGACAACTGCCCAACGTGTGAAGGTGAAATTGAAAGCCCGGAACACGTTTTCTTCCAGTGCCCCTCGTGGGAAACGCATAGAAAGGTACTTGAAGATGAGCTTGGCACCCAGATCGCCGCAGAAAACCTAGTCGGCATGATGCTGGAGCAAGAAACATTCTGGGACAAGGTATGTCGCTTTGCTTCGGAGATCCTTAAGATAAAGGAAAGTAGGGAGCTGTAAGCTAGGAAAGCCGGGGCCCTGACGTAATGCGAAAGCAGTTCCGGGGTCTCGGTAGGCGAAAGCCGGGAGAGGTTTTTAGTCGGTAGGAATCCGGCATCACTCTTGACCAGAGTGTCTAATGTAAGATTTTCCTTCTTCCTTAACAAAAAAAAAAAAAAGTTAGGTTAGGTTAGGTTAGGTTCCCCCCCTTGGGTGCCACCTTGACGTGGTGGGGGGGCTTAGTACGGCAGGCCAGGACTCGCTGGTAGCCGGAAGACCAAGAGCACCCGAAGACCCGGCGATGAACACGGACAAGAAATGGAACATGGCACACTGGATGGACACTACGATGACGATCTCTGCGATGCACATGGATATGACGCCGGCTGATCTGGACACCCGGGTGGGAGTATCCAGAACTGGCAACGTGTTTTACCCGTGCGACTGCCAGTGAAGGATTGATGTGTGCTTAGCACTGCCGAGCGCGAATACCAGATCTTGCCAGTAGCCAGCCCCCTCGGGACCGTGGCAGGTAGTGTGGTATGGGTAGGGATGTCGGAGTCCCTACTGCTCCGGACGAGCCCAATCTGTCTCTCCGGGATTGGTCAATTGGCACAACTCGGGCCCCGGGGAACTGGGGTAAGACAGCTGTCTGAGGGTACACCCGTTCCCGAGCTAGCCAGCCCGTCCCTTACCATACGATGCGCTGGAAAACCTACAAAACATGAGTACTCCAATAGGAGACTTAACGGGTACCCGCAGTGGAGACACTTTAAATCGAGGCATGGTGGGAGACAGAAAGTTAGAATAGATTTCAACAATTGTGAGAGGAAATCACAATGAGGAAGACGAAGCCCGTGCCTTCATGAGAGGAGGTATGGACCGTACCCCCCTAAACACGATACCACTAGCATAGAAGTGGTTGAGATTCTCGACGAAAGCCCAGACAGAACAGCAACCAAGAAGAGAAAAGAAACGGACACCTCACCGACAATACACAGTGAAGCAGCCAAAAGACACGCTGGACGACAAAAAAAAACAAAGGATTACCACACGTAAATCCACTAACAACGTTTTTCGAGAACATAAAACAAGAAAATATTGAGGGTGATCAGGACAAGCCCAATATGTCCCTAAACACGGAGGAGAAAAGGGCCAGTCAGACAGAGGAAATTTTCAAAAACATGTGGAAAGGGCTAGACACTGAGGTCTATAAGGGGATGCAGCAGGCTGAAAAGCTAGAGTCCCTGCTCGATAAACACGGTCAAAACATCAAAGTGGAAGTTAAAGCTGCATGTAGACGTATAGCTGCTACCATGAAGCTGATACTCTCAGAAAGACAAAAAGTAGATGAGACAATGTTTCAAGTACAGAGGAAAATAGTCACCCTAGAATCCCAGGTTCCCCACGCTCTAGCCGACGCCTCCACGCAAACTGTCGGAAAGGGTGAAAGAACGGATAGGAACATGAACCTCCCTACGACCGAAGAAATACGGGCAGGCATAGACCCAGGAGCGGACTACGAGGGGTTTAGCATAAATGCAAAAAGACCCTGGCCGAAGGAGACCTATATCAAGGTAAAAGGTACTGAAGAAGGCATGAAGGGACTGAGCAAAAGGAATACCATAGTGTACTGCAAGGGAGATGACCGCCACACTAAATGGGGTAACATGGACCCAGGAGAGGGGGTCGAAGGAGACGTTGCGTACTGTAGAAGCGAGTCCCAAGTCCCAACCAAAGAAGGGACGAAAAACGAAACCCGGCACGTTTTCTGCCTCATCGGAGGTAGTAAGGACGAGGGAGACAAGACACAGGAAGAGACAATGTACAAATGTTTTCAAAACTTAAGAAGTCACATGGCCAAGCTAGAGTCGAAGGAAATAGCCTTTGTAAGGCCGGATATAAAACAAACGGGAGTAAAATGGATCGTCATTAAAAAGATGATGGAGTCCCTATTTCACAGCACGGAGGTAGATATAGCAGTCTACCGCCATAATGAAGTAAAGAAAAACAAGAAAAAGAGGAAAAAGAACCATGAAGCAAGTACCCCGGAACCAACAGAGGACAAGATGAAACCAAGGGGAAAAAGAAGGGAAGAGGATAAAAAAAAGGGAGGAAAAAAGAGAGGAATACCGATGCGATAATTATCCCCACCTCTGGCAGCACATATGCTGATGTAATGAGGTCCCTAAACAGATCTTAACAAGTGTGGTAAAAGATGTTATGGCAAAACAAACAACTATATTAAATAAGTATTTCACTCTACTATAATGTTTATATATTACATGTCACACTATGACCCAGTTATTGAAGTTACTTAATATGTATGTCTTAATTGTGCTGACTTAGACTTGTTACAATGTTCCACTGGATATGATTCATGCTTTAACACAAATAGGTTGTCCACAGCATGTTTTAAAATTAAAGAAAAATGCTGTTGTGATGTTACTGCGAACATCCGGTTTATGTACCACGTCATCACAGCGGAAATATTAGTAGATCCTAAAGCCGGTACAAATGCCTTCATACCACGTATGTACATTTTGTGTGAAAGTAATAAAACTGATTTACCATTTGATTTTATTCGTCATCAATTTCCCCTTCGTTTAGCATATTCGATAACATTAAATAAGTCACAGGGTCAAACCATGAGTCAAGTTGGTATTTTCCTTTCTTCGCCAGTATTTACTCATGGGTAATATTATGTTGCTTTATCGAGCCCGTCGACCAGACGATATTAAAATGGTAGTTTTAGAGCATGTCAATCAGGGTCTCTTGCGTAGAGACACTGGTATTTATACCAAAAATATAGTTTACAAAGATATTTTTAATTAAAGTTTGGTTTGTGTTTTGATCTTCTGTGGAATAGGCCTCTTGGAAAACCACATAAAAAACGGTAAAACGAATATTAACTTATTTGATCAAATGGAATCTTACAATCGTGCTTTACGTAGATCCGTTAAATGGTACAAAAAAGTAGCCTTCGAAATTATGTTAAGCACAGCTATAGTAAATACGATGTATTTGTACAATTCTGTGACGAGGTTCAAAAAACTTTAAATTACAGAATTCAAGGAATCGTTGATAAGAAGTCTTACAACAAAAAGTGAACATACTTTAGAAAGTGCAAATCGTATTATATTTGGAAGTCATAAACATAAAAAATATTCTCTAGATTCTTTAAATTCATACGTTGGCCAAACCATCGATCTAAGTGACTCCATTCATGAAAATTGAGTTGCCAATGTAGAATAAAATTAAGAAAACAAGTTGATAAATATAAATGTATTGTAAGAGGCTTATGAGAGACTATTATTATTGTCAATATCTGTTTGTTACTTATTCACAGCGTTCTGCACTATCATTAATTCCATCAGGTTATGGAACCAGAATACTCATAAGTAACAGACATAGGAATCGAGTTATAGCTACAGCAACACTAGATCAATACTTGTATAAACTGAATACAACAGAAGAAAATCTGAATACGTTCACAGAAGTGGACTTACATCATTCTTTGTCACTGGAGAAGCAATTATCTCATATCCTGATTTTACATGGAATCATGTGTCTCTCATAAATACTCAAAGACGATCAGACTAAATATGCTTTAACTGCGACAGCAGTAAAGAATAACCATTATTATGGATTCAAGATAGATCTAGGACCAGCCAGATCAACTAACTTCATATGTAGCAAAAGAACTGCAAATACGAATCGCAATACATGGGATGGACAAACAGTCCTAAAGATGTTGTAAATTCACCAACAATCGTAAATACACCAAGTTCTGTTTGGAGCACACCAAACCCTTCGACAATGAAAAATATTATTTACAATAAAAACAATGAAGATGTAGGAATTAATCCGAATATTATCGAGACCCTACTTGAAATTGGTTATATTGTAGTTCTTCAGACATTTTTGTAATTCTTTAAAAAAACAAATCATCGCTTCATGATTATATCTTCAGTTGAATTAAACATGGCAGATCTTCTTGAAACTCTTCTATAACTATTTGACATCTCCTTCATGAGATAGAAACAAATAAAAAACTGTTAAAAATTTATTTATTTGCATCCTGCAAAATAGGAATTAATACAATAGAGACATTTCACAAAACGAAGTGAAAATTTATTATTACTGCTTAAGATTTTTAAATGATATACATATTAAATTGGTCGCCACACAATGCGCTAGAATACGAAAATACTTAAATATAAAATAAATTGTTCTTAGACTTCCAACTATCTTATCACAATTATTTGCAATATATTATTTATATTTGTGTACAAAATAAATGTAAAAAATTTAAGACTAAGAACTAAATAAATTTATAACAGATTACATGTGCATAAGTTTTTAGTAGTTATTATCAGATCTTTAATTATTATTTGCTTCATTTACTTAATACTAATTCGTAGAATGCAAAAATGTATTGATGTTTAATGACAAGCATTCAAACGTCTATTATAAATTTATTGTTCTTTATTTCATTACTTATTTTCTGTATGTGAATAATTATTAATAAAAATATTATAATACTTTCTGTCTCGGTTTCTGTACTGGTCGTTTTAGGACTGTAAATTATTAAGAACACTTTGAAGAAAAAAAATTGCAAAAAGCTGTTCCATTAAAAAATATAAAGGTGCTTAGTTTGAAGATTTTTCCGAAAATATTTAAAATATTAGAATTATTTAAAAAATACACACCGATGAACTACCTGGTATAAACATAAGTAACCTTCAAGACTTTAGTGATAACGTCTTCGCGACAATGGAAGAACGATATTAAATAAGTCAAAAATACCATGATTTCACTTCACTATATTCAAACAGTAATTTATTGTTTAATCAAGCCAGGCTTTTTAACTGTTGTTAAAGTAAGCACTTAAGTTGTATTTACAGCATCAAACATAATGCCTCTTATTTTCTCTTGTTTTAATACTTTACGGTCAACGCAACTAATTTTATTTTTATCATAAATGAAACATATTATGTGTTGTACCTATGTTATATTGTCCTAGTGAAAGATTTGCAATAAATTTGAAATATTAAAATTATATACACTTAATGTTTTTCTTTTACTTAGTGAACGAATTTATTAAAAGCGATTAGCAGAAAAATAACAACAACAAAATCTACCAAATTACAAGTAATAATCATTACGGTGTAACGTTGGTCCTAAAGCAAAAGTTTTATTTTTTTTGTCTGGTGATGATTTCTTGTGCTAAAATTTTTGCAATTGTGCTCGCTTTCTGGTCTGATATCGCAAATGCTTCAGGGTATTTTGTGAAGTGATCCTGGAACGTCAGAATATATTTGTTACCCTTTGTACTCGTCGTCAGTGGTCCGACAACATCCATAGATACTCTTTGTAATGGCGCAGTAACTTCTTGGAATCTCTGTAGCGGTGCTGGTTTGTGATGTGGTGACGTTTTTCTTTCATTGCATGAATGGCATTTACTGCAGAATTCTTTAATATCTTTGCTCATATGTTTCCAGAAGAATTTTTCCCTTATTCGTTTGTTTGTTTTTTCGAAACCTTGGTGTCCGGCATACGGCAAGTTGTGGTAATCATGCATCACCCGAAATTTCATTGATGCTGGCACAACTAATTTATGATGTCTTTCGTTATCTGATTTTTCTTTAAACACAAGACCTTCGACATCTATGAAGAATCCTTCCTTCTTTTTGCATTGTGTTATCTCTGCATCTGCTAGCTGTTTCTGTATTATAGTATGTCTGTCCCATACTGGCATGTACGCATTTTCTTCCGCTTCGATTGCTTGCACTGGAATTCGTGATAACACGTCAGCATTAATGTGTTTTTTGCCTGATCTGTGAATTACTTCGAAGTCGTGTTCACTCAATGTTAGTGCCCACCTGGATAATCTTGAATTGTTATCCTTGAACTTCGAGGCGTGGGCCACATTCTTGGCGACGGCGTTATGGCGGAGTACCCTACCACCGTGCGTGCGCCAGCAGCGCTGGATGACATGCGCAGCTGTCTCGGTTGCTCGGCAGTGGGCCCTACAGCGAGTTGGTTTGGTGCGGCGCTGCGCACCACTAGATGTTCGAACTCGCATAGGGATGGTGTTGATACGCACGTGGTGGTATTGCACGTAGTGCAGGTGGTGGCGGAAACGTCGAGATCAGTCTGGCCTCGACACTGGGATTAGGATCGTGGCCTTGGAGAGTGACTTCGGCGATGGAAGCCAAAAGTTGAGCCTGGTGCCGGTTCTCTCCGGAATCGCGGATGAGTCGAGCCAATCCGTCGGCAGCTCGTCTCAGCGGATGATTCTCGACGGCTTCTCCGGCTCCTGCCGGGGGTTCCGGTGGTGATGGTGGCGTTGGAAGCGGTGATGGTGGTGACGGCCTGAGGTTGCGAGTTGCTTGTGCCGCTCGTGTCGCTGGGCGCCTCGGGGACCTTGGCGACGGTGGCTCTAGCTTCTTCAGCCGCGAGCAGCCGAAGCTCCTCTGCACTCCAGCGTACCTTCTTCGAAGGCAGCACAATTGCCTCGTTTACCTCTTTACGGTTCTTGGCGGTGCGGTGCACCCCCAGGACCGGAAGGACTTGAATGTCGCGTTGCACGTTTGACACGTGAAGTCGACCGGTGTTGTGGTCGACGACGATGAATTCGGTTGCTGACCGAGTGTACCAGCGGCGACAAGGTTCGCCTGCTGCCCACTGATTGTTTCAGCACTGCCAGGGTTCGGGGTGCCGACCTGGCTTCTGCTATTAAGTTTTTTAAACTTAGAGCCTGCTGAAACTAGTGCGTTGTGGTTTGGGGTAGCAAACCCCTCCCCCGCGAGCCCTCCGCATTGTCGACGGTTGCGCCAGATGGCGGTCGATTGGGCCACATGGTGACGCCCCGCGGGGCGTCCCCTTCAACCGGCTCCTTCGCTGGGATGGTTGGTGGTCTCCCAACGTCGGCAGCGATCAGCACAGCATTTGTAATCCAACACAGGATGTTCTCAAACTCATAACACCAATTGAAGGGACCAATAGAAACATTACTGTAGATAATTGGTTTTCATCAATTGAGCTGTGCGAATAATTAAAAAGCAAAAAAAAAGAAGGGGCACTTTGGAATGCTGTGACGTCGGCGTTGCCATAGTAACGGGCCGAACGCGTCAGCAACGCGTGTACAAACAAGTTAGTCTCGCGGCCTCGCGGACTAAAGTTTTGGCAACAATTGGACACGCTAACCGGAAAGAAATTTTGACGATCTTTCTATTCTAAACAATTTAATTTAAGATGTTTTTAATTTGTATTGCAGACCATACCCATAGTCTACGCTCTAATGGAGAATAGGAGACAGGCAACATATGTTGCGGTATTACGGAGTCTCCGTCAGCTAGCGCCTACATTGGAGCCTGTCATAATCATGACAGATTTTGAACGGGCACTACGTGCAGCATTGTCGGAAACATTCCCCAATGCCGACATCGTAGGCTGTTATTTCCACTTTGCAAATGTAAGTACCTAAACAAATTATGTTATTGTTATCATGTTTATTTACATAATTAATTTCAAATTTATAAATGAAAATGTAATTGGGTAATAATAATATAATTTAGTTCTAATAAACTTATACAAAATACAGCGAGTAGTGACATGTGCCATATCTATAAAACAAGCTTCCGGCCGTTATAGAATACCATATGGTACATTATTCAATAAATATCATGGAAAACATACAAATAATCCAGGTGCGCAACCAGTGCTTTCAAGAAGTGAGGAACAATCAATTATTAGAGCTTGTCTCCTATATGCAGATTGGGGATATCCTTTTACCACAACTGATTTGCGTGTAATTACAAAATGCTACTTGGATAAGCGTGGATTAAAAACAAAATTTGCAAATAATTTCCCAGGCATAGAGTGGTCACGGAATATATTAAAAAGACATAAGGATATTGCTGCACTAAGATTAGCAAATACAAGAAGACTTCCTAAGCCAGACATAATAAATAAAAATTCTCGACGTCAAAGATATGTCTTTGTATAGGATTCTATTTTGTATTATCGTTGTTAATAATTATTAAATTAGTATAGGAACTAAGTGCATGTTTATTTTTTTACGATTTTTGTATGAAAATATGTCAAAATAAATATATTTACAAATAAATGCTTGTATCAAAGTTACCCCTCAATATGAAATTGTTTATAACAAAAAAAATACCAGACATTCTCATTTTTTTTTTACAGTTATGTATTAATTTGGGGCTACTTTAATATGATACATTAAACAGGAGGGGTCTCAAAGTAGCCCCACCTTAAATATTGTGACGAAGTGCACGTACTGCCTTCGCACAACGCTATATCTACCACAAGCCTCCGTAGCGCAGCGGATAGCGTGCTGGCATCCGGCGCGTGAGATCGTCGGTTCGATCCCAGCAGCCGGCGATCGAAGATATGTTTTATATTTTTATATTTTACATTTAAGTTAAAATTGTAAAGACTTGCTTAATTGTAAAACGGCCGTTGAAGTCTTAATTAAATTAAGGGTGTTTGCCGAATTTTGTCGCTCAAAACTCAGTATAAAAGGCGGGTTTTGAAGACAAATCGTCAGTTAGTCTGCCGCTAGCCTGCAGTTAGTCTGCCGCTAGCCTGCAGTTAGTTAGCTAGTCGTCAGCCTGCAGTCCGCATCTGAGTCCGAAGCTAGAAGATATCCGACCGTCCGACCCCGAGTGTTACCGGTAAGCAAGTTTTGCTTTTTTTTCTTACTGTGGCAGTGTAAGCCCTGACACAGTAGTTGTTTATTTTTTACGGTGATAGAGTTTGTCCTAACACCGCCGTTGTATTATTTTTATTTTGCTTATTTGCTTTGTGTTTTCTTGCTACGGCTGTGCTTGCCCTGACGTAGTACCTGTTTTACTTGCTTTCTGTCTTACTACGGCTGCGCTTGCCCTGACGTAGTGTCTGTTTTACTTGCTTTCTTTCTTGCTACGGCTGCGCTTGCCCTGACGTAGTATCTGTTTTACTTGCTTTCTGTCTTACTACGGCTGCGCTTGCCCTGACGTAGTGTCTGTCTTACTTGCTTTCTTTCTTACTACGGCTGTGCTTGACCTGACGTAGTATCTGTTTTACTTGGTTTCCGTCTTACTACGGCTGCGCTTGCCCTGACGTAGTGTCTGCTTTGCTTCACCTTTTTCTATCTTGCTGCGGCTGTGTCCGCCCTGACGCAGCACCTTATTCTTACCGATAGTTAGTTTAATTGGGTTCTAGTTTATATTCAATATTTAGTTAGAGTTAATTTATTTCTTTTTTTTCATTTAAACCTGGGTGTAGAAATATTAAATAAAAATAAGTTAAGTTCAGTTATTCGTTTGTGTCTCAATTTGCGAACCCTGGACACCCTCCACTCCGAGCTATCCGGACTCCCTTCCCTCATTCTAGCGAGCGTTGCTGTCCAACCGACACCGACGGCGCCCGAGCATCCCGACCAGGCAGCAACAGTGAGGGAACGTGACGACTTTTCGGTACGAGACCGGAAAGTGGGAAATAGCAGCGTCACAAATTGGCGCCCGAGCAGGGACTTGAGAAGACACAACAATGTCCGATACCGAGCTGGAAGACCGCCCGCAAGATCCATTGAGAGCCGACGCCACTGTCGGGTGGGTATACACCCAAAAGAAAGATGCTCTCCAGCAAGATCTGCGAAGGTTTGGGTTGGACCCAACCGGCACCGTTGCACAAATGCGCACACGGATGGCAGACGCCATCAGGACGTTGAACCGGCTCAACAGCGAAGCCGGCAACGGAGCAGACGAAGCCGTGCCGCCGCCTCTAGCTGCACCTCCGACGGCAGCCCCAACACCCGTTCAAGTCCACGTCTGCGAGACCGTCAGGAAGTGGAATACGTTCTTCGACGGCAAAACGGACCCCATTGCATTCCTGGAAAGACTGTCCGAACTCAAGGACAGTTACAATGTCGCGGATCAACAACTACTCGTGGCACTACCGGAGCTGTTCCGTGGGACACCACTGCAATGGCTACGGAACAACCGTGGTCATTGGACCACTTGGCAAGAATTCCTGAAGGAATTTCAAGAATTTTACATCCCGGCCGACTACGCATGGAGATTGGAAGAAGCGGTCAACAATAGGAAACAGCGTTGCGGGGAACGCGGTAGGGATTACGTAATTGATATCCAGACCCTTATCCGTCGCCACGGCAGATTGACCGCGGATCAAGAAGCATTCCGAGTATACAACAACCTGCTTCCAGAATACCGGCAATACATCCACCGCCAGAATGCAACAAGCATCCGAAGTCTCATCCGCGAGATCGACGAGTATGAGAGGCTAAAACGAGAATTGCAAGTATCACCACCGGCCCGTATAAACGCCATGCCCAATACTCCCCCGCTGCCCCGGGCCAAGCAGGCTGATCACACTGTGCTCTGCTGGAGATGTGCGGAATACGGGCACTACAAGACGGACTGCAGGAACCCACCGAAGCTGTTCTGTTCCCGATGCAGACGCCAGGGCATCATGACCCGGGATTGCGGATGCACCAAGGCATCGGGAAACGGGAAGTGAATGGTGTTACGATGGGGCCCACACCATTCACCGCCGCAGCGCCCCAGAATCCGACCGACCCGATGATGCCGCCCACGGCGCTACCCGTCCTCAGGGGCCATGAAGGGAGCGATAACCGGCTATTCGTTACAGTACACCTGTATGGCCAAGCATTCCCCGCACTAATTGACACCGGAGCGACGTACTCGTACGTCAATGGGGAGATCGCGGACTTCTGCCAACAACACCGAACCCCGCTGACGCCAAGCAAGTATCCCCAAGCCCAATTGGCAAACGGCGACATTGTCGCCACCCAGGGAGAAATGATCATCGGGTGCATTGTCCAGGGAGTTTTCAAACGTATCAGGGTCCTGTGCCTTTCTGCGCTAACAACGCCAATCATTCTTGGGATGGACGTGATTCGAACCTTTCACATGACCATCGACGTAATCCGTCATCGCGTCACCATGGGAGTGCACCCCCTCGACACACTCGCCCCATGGACAGCAGAAACCCCGAGTCCCACCAATGAGGAAAAATTAGTACAGTTCCTCCAAGAAGAACTACCAAAGTTTGACAAAATCACCGGAACCACGCCGATTGCCCGCCATCAGATCAAGCTGCGAGACAATACCCCGATCAAACAGAGATACCTACCCCGAAACCCAAGAATGCAGCAAGTGATCAACGAGGAGGTCGATCAGATGTTGCACGACGGGGTTATTGAACCCTCGAATAGTCCATGGAGCTCACCCGCGGTGATCGTCAGGAAGAAGGACGGCCGACCACGCTTCTGTATCGATTTCCGACAACTCAACAAGGTTACCGAGAAAGACGCGTACCCGCTGCCATACATCCACAATATCCTGGACAAACTCCGACCAGCAAAATACTTCTCCACGATTGACTTAAAGAATGGATACTGGCAAGTCGCGCTGTCCGACGAGAGTAAGCCACTAACGGCGTTCACCGTCCCCGGTAAAGGCTTGTTCCAATTCCGGGTAATGCCGTTCGGCTTACACGCGGCTCCAGCAACGTTCCAGCGACTGTTGGACTCCATCATTGGAGCTGAAATGGAGCCCCATGCGTTCGCATATCTCGACGACATCGTCATCGCCAGCGCGACGTTTAAGGAACACCTGGAACATCTCCAAGAAGTATTTCGGAGACTGCGACGGGCCAACCTCCGAATAAATGCGGACAAGTGTCAATTCGGGCTACGGTCCATCACCTACTTGGGTCACGTCGTGACTAAAGACGGCATCCACACCGACCCCGACAAGGTAGAGGCGATCATAGCAATGCCAGCACCTACCACGACCAAGGGCCTAAGAAGATTCCTCGGTGCAGCCTCCTGGTACCGGAGATTCATACCCGGATTCTCCCAAAAGGTATCACCGCTCACTGAGCTCTTAAAGAAGGCCAAACGCTGGCACTGGGGCCCCGAGCAGGAAGAAGCCTTTCGGGAGCTGAAACGGTGTCTCACGTCTGCCCCGGCCTTAGCATGTCCGAATTTCGAGGAGACATTCACCCTCCAAACGGACGCGTCGGATTTCGGAATAGGTGCAGCCTTGGTCCAAGGAAGCATGGAAGAACCCCGCGCGATAGCCTACGCTAGCCGCACCCTTTCCCCAGCCGAGAGAAACTACAGCACCACGGAGAAGGAGTGCTTAGCCGTCGTATGGGCCATTCAAAAACTGCGGGCGTACTTGGAAGGCTACCATTTTATAGTGATCACGGATCACCAGGCGTTAAAATGGCTGGACACCATGGAGAACCCGACAGGCCGAGTGGCACGATGGTCCATGCTGCTACAACAGTACGACTTCGAGGTGGTGTACCGGAAAGGTAGCCTAAACCACATGGCGGACATGCTGTCCCGCCAACCACTACCGGCTGTTAGTGCGGTCGAACCTCCATACTCCTGTCCATGGTATACTAAGAAAATGGCCGAGGTTCAAGAGAGGCCAGAGGACCATTCCGATTACCGGATTGCGGAAGGCAAACTCCAGCGGAAGTTTTGGGACCCGAGCGACCTTTCGGACACTGAACCCGAGCGTGAGTGGAAGCTTTGCATCCCCACACCACTACGGACGCAAGTTTTAGAAGACTGCCACAATCGTCCCGAAGCAGGCCACATGGGCATTGCCAAAACTTTGGCACGTCTGGCCCTGAGGTACTATTGGCCCGGAATGTTTCGACAGGCTACCCAACACGTCAGGAAGTGTGTAAGCTGTCAACACCACAAAGCGGACCAGCAAGGAGCAGCAGGGAAAATGTCGCCTCCGAAGATCACGAACCCCTGGGAAACCGTAGCTGCTGACATGATGGGACCGTTTCCTCGCACACCTCGAGGATATCAGCATGTCCTCGTGCTGCAGGATCGCCTCACCAAGTGGGTCGAATGCAGACCCGTGCGAAAGGCCACTGGAGCAGCCGTTGTGCAGGCGCTGCGGGAGCTGGTGCTGGGCCGCTACGGTTGCCCGAAGATTTTTATCTCAGACAACGGAACGGAGTTCGACAACCGGGCTGTGAAGGACCTGCTGGCGTCGTACCAGATTCGGCATCAGCTTACGCCTCCCTACACGCCGCAAGCAAATCCGGTCGAGCGCGTCAACCGGGTGTTGAAGCCGATGATGGCACAATACTGTACCTCCCACCGCAATTGGGACACCTACTTGCCCGAATTAATGCTCGCCATCAATACGTGCCGCCACAGCTCCACCGGTTACTCCGCAGCGTACCTAAACTTCGGTCGAGAGCCTGTGGTACCGACCGTAACACGCGAGCTGACGGAAGAAGCGACCGACGACGCCGCCGAGAGCATATCGGACGAACACCTCCAGCGGATGGAAGCGTTGCGAGACGCCCAAGAACTGGCGCGTATCAACCTCGCCCATGCCGCCACTACGCAAGGGCGTCATTATAACTTGCGGAAGCGAGCCTGGGAATGTTCCGTGGGCGACAAGGTGATGCGCCGGGAGCATCCGCTCTCCAATGCCGCGAAGGGATTCGCGGCGAAGCTCGCCCCCAGGTACTCGGGGCCTTGGACAGTGGTGAAGAGGTATTCACCACTCGTCTATGACCTGAGGGGCGTACAAGGCCGGCAGCTACGCAGAATCCACATTAAGGACTTAAAGTCGGCTAATGTGTAATTTTGTTTTGTTTTTCATCTTTCTGTGTAGCTGTCAATGGATGCCCCGACCAACCCCCGTGGACGCCGCTGCCGTTCACGAATCCGTCCGCTGTCTTCTCCACTGAAGCATGCCCGCCGACCAGTAGGACCGCGACCCCGGTCGCTTCCAGTCCTATTGACTCCGCCGAGACCGCCGTCAGCAACCACCGGCCCTGGTGTACCGCCGACACCGCCTGTCTCCGTCACACCGGTGCCGAAGTTGGTTTCTCCGCTACCGGCGACACCGGTCACACCAGCGAGGCAGCTCGAGCAGGCCCTCCTGGCCCGCTATGGACCGAATCCGGCTGAGGCGAGTCCGGTCTATTATTTGTGCCTGGACACCTCACCGCTACCGACAACCCCCGAGCGTCCCACCACACCACGGACACCGGCGGGAATGGGCATGGCCGTAGGCGAGATCCGGGAGTTGAAGAAGTTGACGCTGGAACTGTTCGGGCCGTCACCGTCGCCGCCACGATGCAAACCGGTGAAGCCGCACCGGGTTTGCAGTCGTGGGGCATCCCAAACCCCGACGCAGCAACAGCAGCAGCTTCAAGGTCCCTCGGACCTACGAGCCATCCTGACCCCGCTGCCGACACCATCTCCACCACCAGCGACGGCTACGTCACCCGTGGCGTACCTGGAGGGGAAGCCGTTTCCCACCGGCACTCGGGCCAATGTGGAAGGTGGTTTCCTGGAGCTGTGGTTCCCACCGAACCCGTCCGAACCATCACCGAGGGAACCCACACTCCGGATCCACCAGGATCTGCTCCGTCCCCGAGGTTGGCCGAAGCAGAAGAGGTTCCGGTACTGCCTGAACCTGGAAGATGGTGGCAAGCGGTACATTACCATCAAAGGAGAGCCGTAGGGTAGCGGCCGGACATTTTGTTTAGTTTTCCTTGTTTATCATTTTTTGTTTTATGCTAAATGCTCCTCATTAAACACCATTCTGGGGATTTCTTGACGTTTCCCTTGTTGTTTCATTTCTTTTTTTTAGCCGAAGTAGGGAGAGAGTGTGACGAAGTGCACGTACTGCCTTCGCACAACGCTATATCTACCACAAGCCTCCGTAGCGCAGCGGATAGCGTGCTGGCATCCGGCGCGTGAGATCGTCGGTTCGATCCCAGCAGCCGGCGATCGAAGAGATGTTTTATATTTTTACATTTAAGTTAAAATTGTAAAGACTTGCTTAATTGTAAAACGGCCGTTGAAGTCTTAATTAAATTAAGGGTGTTTGCCGAATTTTGTCGCTCAAAACTCAGTATAAAAGGCGGGTTTTGAAGACAAATCGTCAGTTAGTCTGCCGCTAGCCTGCAGTTAGTCTGCCGCTAGCCTGCAGTTAGTTAGCTAGTCGTCAGCCTGCAGTCCGCATCTGAGTCCGAAGCCAGAAGATATCCGACCGTCCGACCCCGAGTGTTACTGGTAAGCAAGTTTTGCTTTTTTTTACTGTGGCAGTGTAAGCCCTGACACAGTAGTTGTTATTTTTACGGTGATAGAGTTTGTCCTAACACCGCTGTTGTATTATTTTTTTTTTGCTTATTTGCTTTGTGTTTTCTTGCTACGGCTGTGCTTGCCCTGACGTAGTACCTGTTTTACTTGCTTTCTGTCTTACTACGGCTGCGCTTGCCCTGACGTAGTGTCTGTTTTACTTGCTTTCTTTCTTGCTACGGCTGCGCTTGCCCTGACGTAGTATCTGTTTTACTTGCTTTCTGTCTTACTACGGCTGCGCTTGCCCTGACGTAGTGTCTGTCTTACTTGCTTTCTTTCTTGCTACGGCTGCGCTTGCCCTGACGTAGTATCTGTTTTACTTGCTTTCTTTCTTGCTACGGCTGCGCTTGCCCTGACGTAGTATCTGTTTTACTTGCTTTCTGTCTTACTACGGCTGCGCTTGCCCTGACGTAGTATCTGTTTTACTTGCTTTCTGTCTCACTACGGCTGCGCTTGCCCTGACGTAGTATCTGTCTTACTTGGTTTCCGTCTTACTACGGCTGCGCTTGCCCTGACGTAGTGCCTGCTTTGCTTCACCTTCTTCTATCTTGCTGCGGCTGTGTCCGCCCTGACGCAGCACCTTATTCTTACCGATAGTTAGTTACTAATTGGGTTCTAGTTTATATTCAATATTTAGTTAGAGTTAATTTGTTTCTTTTTTTCATTTAAACCTGGGTGTAGAAATATTAAATAAAAATAAGTTAAGTTCAGTTATTCGTTTGTGTCTCAATTTGCGAACCCTGGACACCCTCCACTCCGAGCTATCCGGACTCCCTTCCCTCATTCTAGCGAGCGTTGCTGTCCAACCGACACCGACGGCGCCCGAGCACCCCGACCAGGCAGCAACAGTGAGGGAACGTGACGACTTTTCTTTTATCTGACGACTGTTATTGCCGCAACTAAAGACATACCATGAATACTAAAGAAGTTACTGATTATGAAGGTGAGGTACCTAAAGGTAACCATAAGACAGGCCGTGGCGCAAAAGAACATCGTAACGAAGCATTTAGAAAGAAGAAAAAAAGCAAGAAGAGATTTAATATTACGACCGATTTATCATATATATATATATATATATATATATATATATATATATATATATATATATATATATATATATATATATCTTTTTATCTTTTATCTGACGACTGTTATTGCCGCAACTAAAGACATACCATGAATACTAAAGAAGTTACTGATTATGAAGGTGAGGTACCTAAAGGTAAGCATAAGACAGGCCGTGGCGCAAAAGAACATCGTAACGAAGCATTTAGAAAGAAGAAAAATGCTACCATCAAAGAAGCTCTATACATCCGAAGAGCTTAATGATTTTAACAATATGGCAGAAATACTACCTTATCCTTTGGCGATATATCTTGAGTGCATCGGAAATACCTCCGAAAGAAAACAAATTATCACTCCACTACTTGCAACCCTCCGAGGTGTTAATGAAGCATTATCCGGCGCAATTACCTATGCACCGAGACAGCTCTTACCACTGCTATCTCTTCTTCGTGATAGTGTACCACGTAATGAGACTGTGCATGATATCGCACAGGCACTCGATGGTTTAACAGGCATAGATTGGGAACTGTATGACAGCGTAGCGCAACCACTTGCTCCGTCTGTACCTATGGTTAGATTAACAAGACAGTCATTTGAATTTTGGACTGAGGGCGACATCCGTGCTCTCAGAATTAAATGGAGCGATGCGGAGTATCGTACATTTAAGAAGATCGTCCAATCAATGGCAAGCAAGAAGGGATTTAATATTACGACCGATTTATCATATATATATATATATATATATATATATATATATATATATATATATATATATATATATATATATATATATATATTTATTTTTTTTTATCTTTTATCTGACGACAGTTATTGCCGCAACTAAAGACATACCATGAATACTAAAGAAGTTACTGATTATGAAGGTGAGGTACCTAAAGGTAAGCATAAGACAGGCCGTGGCGCAAAAGAACATCGTAACGAAGCATTTAGAAAGAAGAAAAATGCTGAGACTGACGCGTCCATTATGGCTGGAATCTTTGCTCGCTTGAAGATAACTGATCCGACATCAATCTCCACTATTCCTATTGCAAACGAAGTTCATCCCGTTACTGTACCAATAACGTTTAATAAACTACCAGATTACGTTGATCGTACATGGGACACAATGGAGGCAATTGGAACTAGGCCGTTTGGAGTTTTAAATACTCCCGCGAATAAGATGATTTTTAAGAAAGGGATGCAAATCCTATCAGAAGTGAAAGTTTGCTACGCTCAGCGTGCACATCAGGACAAGCCCGATGAGGATCTACCATCAAAGAAGCTCTATACATCCGAAGAGCTTAATGATTTTAACAATATGACAGAAATACTACCTTATCCTTTGGCGATATATCTTGAGTGCATCGGAAATAC